>QXVZ01000882.1:0-11548 GCA_008931825.1 Phallusia fumigata
TAGTAAGCAGTTAGATTGTTGTTTATTTTTGGAGTCAGCAGATTTTCGGCGGTGTGTTTCCTTTTGTGCTCTTAGTCAGTACAAAATTGTTGACGCCCTTTGACGTGATATTGAATCAACGCGCAATTCAGTTTCTTCTGATCTAATTTCGCTAACAGCGCATAATGATGTCACAGAAAACTACTAGTTTTCTTCCGAAATTCGTGAAGTCTGCGCTTAAATTTGTAGGGGCCGAAACGTCCGAACAATTGTTGGTAACACCAGGCGATTATGCTACCTCTCGCGCAACTACACATACGGGTCGTTCTGACGCTGTAATATGGTCAAGTGGTTATTCTACGGATGAAGCGCAAGGTTCAGATAGGTTTGGCGATTTTAAAGGCTATAATGCTCCTGTAAGCGCCACCACGCAAACTCCTATCAACCTTTTTAACCCGCCTATTCAGTCGGTCGCAACCACGTCGAATGAATTGTCGTTTTCAATCGCCCAGCCTCGATCCAGCTATTTTGTGCAACCTACCACCAGTGCAGAGGCCGTTTCTCTCTTGTTGCCTCCGGGTCAGGCACCGTTTTCTACGCCTCGTCAGCCCGTTGTTTCTGCGCCAAATTTTGGGGTTAGCCAAATCGCGCCTGCTACACCTTNGAGGCCGTTTCTCTCTTGTTGCCTCCGGGTCAGGCACCGTTTTCTACGCCTCGTCAGCCCGTTGTTTCTGCGCCAAATTTTGGGGTTAGCCAAATCGCGCCTGCCACGCCTTTAACTTCTAAAGTTAAATTGCCCCCGATGTGGCAGGATTCTGTCAAGTTGTGACAGTGGAAATAATTTTCCAAAACCCCCAAATAACCTCTGACGCGGAGAAATTTAATTTGACAATTTCTTCGCTTAACCAGGAGCAAGCGCAAAGGGTTGGTCACATCATCCTAGGCAACGAAGGCGGTCGTTCTTTCGAAACCTTAAAACAGGCTCTTTTGAAGGCGTTTGAAAGTAACGCGATAACGGAGGTTCATGAGTTGTTACACGACGTGACACTTGATAATAAGCGCCCAACCGTTTTGCTAAATCGCATGAAAACGTTACTGGGCAATTATCAAAGTCTAAGTCCGGACGCGGAAAAACTATTAAAAAGTTGTTTTACGACAGGTTGCCTGCGCACATACGCATGATACTGGCGCCTGATTACGGTTTGTCAGTTGATGCCTTGGCTGAAAAGGCTGATCAGATCGCAATGATCAGCGAGCCAGCGAAATTTCAGCCAGCTAAGGTGGTCAGCAAGGACGCAAATGTCTCGAGTGATAGGAATCTTTTTGCTAATACTCAGGTACTTATCAATGACAACATGGAAAGGCGTTTGCGTGAGGTTACCGAGGAGTTAAAAGCAATTAAATCGGCTCATGCAGTAACGCCTGTCGCTTCTCGTTTGCATGAACCAAGGATGCAAATTGCCGGGTATTATCAACCCGATAGTTCTGGTGCGCGTAATGGTAATTATCACCAGGCTCCAGGCCGAAATTCTAAAAAGCGATTTCGTAAGAAACAATGGCAGCCGAAGCCAGAACAGGTGCGTCAAGCTTCCGGTTCTTCTCAGGCGCCTTTTGTTGATTTGTGTTACTACCACAGCCTGTATGGAGCTCGAGCTAGGAATTGTGTTCCACCGTGTGTATTACATCGTCAAAAAAACGAGCCGAGTCCCTCTCATTAAGGGTGAATAATGTTGAGGGCAGCAAACATTCTAATACTTTCACCAAATTGGATAAAAAGCATAAATTAAATTTTCTTGTAGATACGGGTAGTTCTTTAAGTCTTCTTCCCCGCAGCCTAGCGCGTGAATTTTGTCCAAGTATGCCTATAAAAATGAAGTGTGCGCTAGGTAACGAATTTCAGTCTTATGGGGAAGTGAAATTATCTCTTAATTTCAATATTGGTCGTTTTACGTGGACTTTCCTAGTTTGTGACGTGGACTCGTGCATTTTAGGCGCCGACTTTCTGAATAATTTCCACTTGTTAGTGGATGTAAAAGGCAGACGCTTGTTACGCAGCAAAAAAGCGCAAGAAAAAGGGCCTGCTAATCGCCCTTCTGCCCTGGAGAACAGTTGTTCCGTCCAGCCAACAGAACAGGTCGCGCCTAATTGTCAGGACATTGTTTACGTAGAACGTGTCACACCTAAAGACGATTCTAAATTGCAAAATGATCGTTATCAACGCGTTTTAGAGAATTATCCTGAGCTAACTCAGTCGATTTCTGGTGACCGGCCAGTTAAGCATAATGTAACGCACAAGATAGTTACTTCATGTCGGCCAGTGTCGTGTCGACCAAGGAGACTGTCGCCTGAGGCGCTACATGTCGCTAGAGAGCACTTTGCGAAGTTACAAAAACAGGGTATTGTGCGACCTTCATCCAGTCCTTGGAGTTCAGCCTTGCATGTTGTGCCTAAACGAGACAAAAGCATACGTTTTGTTGGCGACTACCGCCGATTAAACTTTTTAACTGAAAATGACACATATCCTTTGCCCTATCTTCGAGACTTTACCAATAACTTGCATGAAAAGCCGGTGTTCAGCTCAATAGACTTGTTAAGTGCCTATTATCAAGTGCCTGTTCATCCCGACTCAATTCCCAAAACTGCAATAGCTACACCCTTTGGAAGCTTTGAGTTTTGTCGCCTGCCTTTTGGTCTAAAATGTGCGAGTCAAACCTTTCAAAGGTACATCAATCAGGTGGTAAGTGGTTTTGAAGAGTTTTGCTTTGCGTATGTTGATGACTTGTTGGTTGCTAGTGTTGATGAGAACGAGCACGAGATGCACCTCAAGCTCTTGTTTAAAAGGTTATCGGATTATGGCATTCTAATTAATGAAAAGAAAACACACTTAGGCAAAAGTGAACTCGACTTTTTAGGGCATAGAGTCACAAGCCACGGGTTAAAGCCTCTAAAGGACAGAGTGGAAGCCATTCGCAGCTTTCCAAGGCCCGAGACTGTCACACAGTTAAGATCATTTCTGGGCATTTTTAACTTTTACAGGCGATTTATACCCCATGCCTCAGAGACTTTACGTCACCTTAATGTAATGTTGGGTAATGAGTCTAAAAATAGCAAGAAACGTTTAGAATGGAAGCCTGAGGCGATCAAGGCGTTTCAGGATATTAAAAATTTGTTTAGCGATCGGGTTCTTCTTCATTATCCTCGTATGAATGGGAGGTTCTCTTTAGTTTGCGATGCCAGCAATTTCGCTGTGGGAGCCTCGCTTAATCAATACAATGAAGGGGTATGGGAACCCATCGCATTTTTTTCCAAGGCATTAAATAATGCGCAGAGAAAATATAGTACCTTTGATAGAGAATTACTTGGAATTTACTTGGCGCTAAAGCATTTCAAGGATATTTTACAGGGCAGAAATTTTAATGTTGTCTCAGATCACATGCCCTTGGTTAAGGCCTTTCGCGCTAGCACCAGTAACTTTACGCCTAGACAACAGCGTCATATGGATTACATCGCGCAGTATACAAGCGATGTAGAATTTTTGAGCGGTTTTCAAAATGTTGTAGCCGATGGTCTTTCACGAATCGAAGTTAATGCGGTATCACTTGCTGATAATTTGCTTTCTCTTAATGACTTAGCTCAACACCAGCAAGATAGCGATTTTCGGGACAGTTTGCAAGACTTGTATGGTTCGTTGGATCTTACAGAAAGGCAAGTTCCTAATAGTGATCTAAAGTTGATTGGCGATATGTCTACTGGAAGCTTTAGACCTATTGTACCTCTTCCATTACGTAAACGTGCCTTTATGACGTTACACGGGTTATCACATCCAGGTGTAAAAACAACACGTCGCTTGATTTCTAGTCGCTTTGTTTGGCACGGGCTTAATCGTGATGTTAATGAGTGGAGCCAGACTTGTTTAGAGTGTCAGCGATGTAAAGTAAGAAGGCATATTCGCGCGCCTTTGGGTCAATATATTGAACCAACCGGGAGATTCCAAGACATTAATCTTGATATTGTGGGACCCTTGCCTTTGTGTGATGGTTATTCATACTTGTTGACATGTTGTTGCCGATTTTCACGCTGGTTTGAGGCAATACCGCTGCCTAACATAACCGCCGCCACTTGCACTAGCGCCTTTCTCTTACACTGGGTAGCTAGATATGGCTCACCACTTCGCGTTTCGACAGACCGCGGTCGGCAATTTACTTCAGAAATATTTAATGACTTTTGCATTCAATTTGGCATTAAATTACAGCAAACTACAGCTTACAGACCTGAAAGTAATGGGTATATTGAAATACAACATAAATACCTTAAATCTGCTCTTAAGGCATATAACCAGCCGGATAACTGGTACGCGAATCTAGGCCTTGTTCTGTTAGGTTTGCGTAGTGTTTATAAACCGGATATAGACGCATGCGCAGCTGAAATGGTTTATGGGCAAACCTTGCGATTACCTGGTGAGTTTTTTGAGGAAATTATGCCGGAAGTGCCCATTTCCGAATACTCAAAACAACTGACTGCGTTTATGACGCATCTAAACTTTGCGAAACGCAAGCCTCAACGGCAGGTTAGTATTTATGTTGACCCAGCTTTGGCTAGCTGCACACACGTATTTGTCAGGGTACATGCCAAAAAGGGAGCGCTTTACCCAGCTTATGATGGTCCATACAAGGTATTAGACAAGCAACCAAAGTTCTTTACCTTAGCCATGCACGGACGGGAAAACACCGTAACTGTTGATCGTCTTAAAGTAGCTAATTTACCTGAAATAGAAAGTCTATCTAGTACTACTCCTAACTTAACAAGACCAACTGTTCATGTAGGTTCTTCAGTAGATCCAACTGAATTAACTGACACTTCTGACATTCCACAAGTAGTTGAAATACCTGAGCAAGCAACCCACGTTACTCGAAGAGGACGCATAATCAAAAAACCTCTTCGTTTTCGAGACTAAGTAAGAATAACAACTAAAATGCATCAGTTAGGTGTTGTGGTGCTAATAATGTGTTTTGCCAACATAGTCAATAGCGGGACACAGCAATTTAAACTCTGTCATGAATCACTTTATAAGGGAGAATATGCCATACCTGAGCCCATGATTTGTAAAAAGGAGAGTACACCAGTTTTTAAAACATGTTTTGGACACCTTTACAACCCTTCAGCTGATTTCATCTTATATACGAGCCAACAGCAGCTTGGCCGTGGCAGTCATACAGGCAACAAGTGTGGCCCTAGTGGGAAAAAAGTTGGGCACGCTCAGATAAAAGTACGATAACTAAGTTTCTGATGGTGTAAATTGTGAAAACAAAACAGCAGTTGAAAATCAAATTTTTTGCAACAGGTTTTTATCCCGTTTTACCCCTAGTCCAGTGATTCTCAACCTTTTTTCTCACGCGGTCCAGATAATATTTGAAAAAAGTCTCGTGACCCTCTAGCCCATCCATGTGACAAGCTTTCCATATTTTCAGTGTATTATAACACAAACACACATTGTTTTGAGCTCGTATTGCGTTTTACTCTAATAAGAACTTTAGCTGAAAACTTGCTATTGGAGGCAATCGATAAGTTTGTTAGTTCTTGGGGTTGATATTTGAAATCCTAACATTTTAATCTAGCTCCATGGCTCATTTGCAAACTACTCCAGGGCCCATTAGTGTGCCATGGATCACTGGTTAAAAAACACTGCCCTAGTCAAAAGCGTGCCTAACGAACTGAGGAAGAGTTCGTACAGAAACAGTAAGATGAAGCTGTTGGGGCCATATCTAAGCATATGCAGCCATCGTCAGTTACAAAACCAAACAAAATTGTTTTGCAGATATGAACTGTCAGTCAGATTTGAAGATGAAAGTGCTTATATCAATATGAGTAAGTATTTTAAATTAAAATAGAGTTACTGTAAAAACAAGGTTTTTGGGCAATCTATCAAAACTGACCAACACATTTTCACACCACCAAGATGAAGAGATAGCCAATATAGAGTTATTTTGTGGATATCATTTTAAAAGTGACCTGATGTCTTTAAAACTAACACACCTTATCCGATTGTGCTTTTTTAAAACAGCTGGAAATCGCCGAATTGCTGCAACACACAACGCCCAGCTAATCTACGTCAATGACTCCGTTCAGCCCTCCACGTCACATCAACAACAAGCTGATGACATCCAACTCTATGACGTCATCAAAGCACCAGATCCAGAATACATGGCTCTTGATCCGTAAAATGTAAAAGTTGAACTTGACATGATTTTGTAACAGCGACGTACACGTGTAAAGGTTTCCAAATTTAAACTAAACAACACTCTCGCTTCGCAACAAGTAAGTGACATTCTAAGTCCTTGTTTTAATATTATGTCACACGAAGATTTATGTAATAACTGTTTAAAAGTACGTTTCTGTTAAGGGATTTGTTTTAAATATTCACGCCTTTTTTCCCATTTTTGGCCGAAAAAACATTCAATTTGCTCAGAATAGGGATTTGTAAACACGCAGACCCAGCGATTTTAACATCATTTTTTGGTATTTGTTTTTATTTCCGAATATTGTTTGTAGTTCCAGGGGGTTTTGTTTTTTGTTGTTTTGTCAGCGTTCCAATCAAAAAACGCCTGGAGTACAATAGGGATGATGGGAGGGTAGGCCTTTGGTCAACACACTCCCTATGTTTACCTATTGCTTCATTGCACTTCATGCTGCCCCACCTTAACACCACTGTGTATTATTATTATCCTAATCAAGACATAAAATCAAAGCGTAACGTTAAATGAATTCAGTAAAATCTTGATGGTTGGTAATTTCCTGTTTGTACTGGTTGTGTATGATTTTTGTGCTGGATGAGATTTCTGATTTCAAACAATAAAGAGAATTAAACGATCTAGATTGCATGAGGTTTAATCGACATATTTGACTTATGGTATACTGTGTGACTAGGTTTGCAAATAATAAGTAATTATAAGCAAGATTTTCCACCAGATCAGTCGCCGTTTAAATTATACTTGGTACTTCGTTATGAGAAAATGCCTAGTTTTTTTGCTGATCGTTTAACGGCAAATTGCAAATGCAGTGCTATCGGATTTAAGTTGATCTATAGGTTACCCATGAATAAAATCTATTTTTATTTTAAAAAGTATTCTTTCTTTTGTAAAACTTAAGGTAATAGTTTTGGAGATGTGCCTATAGATATCATTTAAATCGAGCGTGTACTGGCGGACAATCTCAAAACTAAATATAGACGTACACCTTAGAGTTCAACAGTTAGTCATCGCCCAATAGAAAAAACAAACAATTGACTTCACGTGGGGACAGAAACGAAAGTACCATGACGTCATCACAAAGGAATTTCCGTGTTAGAGTCTTTGCGTAGTGAAGGCCGTCGGAAGCTCCTTTGTTTTGTTTGCTGTGCAATAAAGCACGTCAATAACAGGCTTACAGGACATTTGTGCTCACCATAAGTTTTTGTGCCTTATGTTTAGATAGTAACTATGTTTTGTGGGAATTATTACCAGAATTATCAATTTAACGAATCTGTAGCAGCCATATAACCGCTAAATATTTTAGTCTAGTCTATTCTATTTCTAGTCTATTTTTATTCTGATTCTATATTCTACCTTGAGATTATGAGACGCAACGTAAGCTGTTACGCAGAATAAAGATGAAGTGTTGACAAGTTGCCGGTATAATGTTGTTAACTGTCAGCGAAGCCAGGAGTTTGTAATAATATCAAACTTCGACCAGCCCTCAACTTCACCTAACGTTCGCTTCATTGATATGACGCCGGAACGAAACCNCGTTTTTGGCAGAACAATTTTCAATCGCTGGGATTATGGATTTTCAAATGTGCGATTTTTAATGTCATTTTTTGGTATTTGATTTTATTTTCGTATATTTTTTGTACTTCCAAGGGTTTTATAGTTTGTTGTTTTGTCTGCATTTAAATCCAAAAACGCCTGGGACACAATAAGGTATCAGAGCGGTTAGGCTTAGGAAAACACACAGCCTTTGTGTACTTATTACCTCATTCCTCTGCTTTATGTTGCCCCACCTTAACACCGTAAAGTTACCTCATTGTGCAAGAAATCAAAACGTAAAGTTGAATCCTGTAATGACTGATAATTTCCTGTTTGTACATGTTATGTGTAATTTATTGCAGTTGTTGATTTCAAACAATAAAGAGAAGTGAAAGAGCTGGATTGTTTGAGGTTTCACCAACATATATGACGTATGGTCATATTGTGTGATTAGATTTGCGATGTACACCAAGTAATTATTAACAGGATTTTCCACGGAACCCCTCGCTGTTTAAATCATACATGGTACGTCTTTATGAGAAAATCCCTAGGTTTTTATAGCAGGTCGTTTAACGACAAATTGCAAATGCAATAAATTCGGAATTAAGCTGGTCTATCGGTTATCCATGCAAAAAAAATAGATTTATTTTAAAAACTCTACATTCTTTTGTAAAACTCTAGTTTTGGAGATGTGCCTATAGATATCATTTAAATCGAGCGTGTACTGGCGGACAATCTCAAAACCAAATATAAACGTGCACCTTAAAGTTCAACAGATAGTCATCGCCCAATAGAAAAAACAAACAATTCACTTCACGTGGGGACAGAAACGAAAGTACCATGACGTCATCACAAAGGAATTTCCGCGTTAGAGTCTTTGCGTATGGGAAAGCCGTCGGGAGCTCGTTTGTTTTATTTGACGTGCAAGACAGCACATTTATAAAAGGCTTACAGGACATATTTATGCCTTCAGAGGGAAACAAGCTTAGCTTGTTTGGAGAACATGGCGTTATTAGTTTTCTTGCTAATGTTTTGTTTATCTGTTTCTGCTGAGGGACGAACTTGGCACAACTTCAATGGATTTCAATATTCGATCGAAATGATTCCAGTCACTTCATATGCAGAAGCAGAGAGGAAGTGTTCTGCGTTGCAAGTAATGTTGCTAACGTCAAAACAACGAAAATCTTCAACTTTTTGAAGCAATTTATACATCTGACAGGTAATATTATTGCTTCAGCTTTATTTCTTAACCAGTGTGGAAATTTTCTAACTTATTTTCGTTGTTCCATTTGGTGTCGTGAAATCACATAACAATCACTTGCCTCAAAACAATATTTCCGGTGATTTTAATAGTGTATTGAACGCAACATTACTTGCTATGCTTAGCATTTACAAAACCAACCATGTGTTTCGCACAGGAGACTAGGTATCTGAAACCTTTGGCAAACTTTAACAATTTGCAGAGGCGTTACAGCTTTTGAGTATATCTTGTTTTGTTTCCTTCAGATCAACCATTCTCCTTTTACATCGGTGGACGAAGGTTCTCATTCGCAGGTAAATTCTTGTGGAATGATGGATGTCTGGTTTCAACGACCATGTGGGACAGAGGGCAACCAAATAATAGAGACGCAATAGAAGATTGCATCACGATGGGTTACACTTTATTTCATGTTTCGTCTTACCAATGGCACGACGCACCTTGTACAGAATACAACGCAAGATATATTTGCGAGAAAGTTAAAGCAGGTGAGCCGATATCGTCTATAGGGGAGTAAACAAAACCTCTGCTGTCTATGATTGTAAAACAACAATTAATTTTTGAAAAANAGAGATGGGATGTTCTGCGTTGCAAGCTGGTGTCGCTAACGTCAAAACAACGAAAATGTTTTACTTTTCGAAGACGATTATAAACATAAAAGGTGATACTAATGCTTTATGTTTACGTCTCAGCCATCACGAAAAAATGTGAGTTAATTGTGCGCATTTTGGCCATTGTTTAACTCCTACAAGCTTTTTTGCGATATGACGTCATCATCGAATAACGACATGATTACAGTGATATAAAAATTAAATTTGCTGTTGGATCATACAACTATATCTGATCCTGTACAAGTGCATTGATGATTAACTAGTTAAGTTTAAAATTTGCAATTTCAAACACGTCAAGATTTTTTCGCGCCTTTCACCTTGATAAATACTCACAGCGATTTAAGAGCATGCAATGTAACCTGTTTGTTTATTTTAGATGCGCCATTCATATTATTTATTGGTGGAAAGAGAATCAGAAAAACCGACAAGTTTCAGTGGAATGATGGAAGCAATGTTTCAGTGTACATGTGGGATCTCGGACAACCGAACAACTTACACGGACATGACGATTGCGTCTCGATGGGTTATAAAGCCTTTAGAGGACAAATAACATCTTACCGGTGGTATGACGTGTCATGTGCAAACGTCAGTGCAAGATACATTTGCGAGAAAAACAAGACAGGTAGACCAAAGTCATATATGGCGGTTGATGTTAAAACAGTAGTGTTTTCGCAACTTGTTGGCAAGAAAGTTTTTGCAGCTAGAAAACGTCGGAGTGGGCTGTTTGGAAAAACGTTGTCCTAAAATTATCAAAAATTTAAATTATTATAAAACAAGTAAAGTATTTTTGAACTTGATGGTGTCCAACTTAATGGATGCCTAACAGCATTCCAAAACCTAAGCTAGACACGAATGGTGCAAAAACATGCTTTTCTAATTGACGTAAGACACCGAGCATTAATGGCACGTTGGTTGGGCCAGTTACATAAAACACAAGATTACCTTGTTGGTAATCATTTCATCTTATCCACTGTATACAGGCGGGATTCTCAGTATCTGCCAAAATGTTAAATTTGTAAAAAAAAACATGAATACAAAATAGGGCATTTAAAATCATAAAATTTCATTTTTACAGCCACCACCGAATCAGTTTACTCAACCACAGCACCATCTGATAAACAAAAAACCTACATCATCTCACCATCTTCTGAACGAACCAACTTGCCTTGTGCAAAATCAATCTCTTCATCCGGTTTTCCATCGTCTACCGAAACTATCACGAACAGCGTGTTGTTTGCTGACATCACAACAGAAGGTGAATTGAAAATACTTGCTTTTAGAANAAAGCGATTTCGTAAGAAACAATGGCAGCCGAAGCCAGAACAGGTGCGTCAAGCTCCCGGTTCTTTTCAGGCGCCTCCTGGTGATTTGTGTTACTACCACAGCCTGTATGGAGCTCGAGCTAGGAATTGTGTTCCACCGTGTGCATTATATCGTCAAAAAAACGAGCCGAGTCCCTCTCATTAAGGGTGAATAATGTTGAGGGCAGCAAACATTCGAATACTTTCACCATATTGGATAAAAAGCATAAATTAAATTTTCTTGTAGATACGGGTAGTTCTTTAAGTCTTCTTCCCCGCAGCCTAGCGCGTGAATTTTGTCCAAGTATGCCTATAAAAATGAAGTGTGCGCTAGGTAACGAATTTCAGTCTTATGGGGAAGTGAAATTATCTCTTAATTTCAATATTGGTCGTTTTACGTGGACTTTCCTAGTTTGTGACGTGGACTCGTGCATTTTAGGCGCCGACTTTCTGAATAATTTCCACTTGTTAGTGGATGTAAAAGGCAGACGCTTGTTACGCAGCAAAAAAGCGCAAGAAAAAGGGCCTGCTAATCGCCCTTCTGCCCTGGAGAACAGTTGTTCCGTCCAGCCAACAGAACAGGTCGCGCCTAATTGTCAGGACATTGTTTACGTAGAA
>QXVZ01000883.1:0-31110 GCA_008931825.1 Phallusia fumigata
CTAACCAAATGTCGCTGGGCTGCCGGTCTAGTAGTCCTAAACATGCTTGTGATAAAGTGAAGATGACGTCCGCCTGATGGGGTGCGCGTCGCAAAATGTAATCCACCATCAGTATCACAATCTTTAGGTTTTGGAATAACGTGATGAATTTATGAGTTTTAGCGAGTATTTGGGGCTGTAAGGGTAATCACTTGATCGATCAGGATAAAATTTAAAACAACATACATCTACATTTTAAAATTAAATACATTTGCATTAGTATGAAGAAACGAGTGTCGAATATAATAGAAAGTGGATATTTCGTCAACCGATGCGTCAAATAATATGAAGCTTGTAAGATTAGGAGCGAGTGACCATGGCCCTTTGCCTTTCCTGACCAGGCCTTGGTATGGCAGCACGCTTAAACAAACAGCCGTAAACGCGGCCAGAAAAAATGTGTACTCGATGCCAACAGACCAAGTCGCCCCCTTTTTCATCCCACAAACATCAGATAACAATAATTCATTAGGCTCGAAGCACTGCAGATTCGCTTTGCAGATTTGCAGCAGTGGGAGATACAAGCCAGTAATTGTGTGTGAAACATTTTTTTACGTTTCCACCAACGCTGTTTGAGAAAAAATTCGTGACGATGAAAACAGTGTTTGCCAAAATGCAGAAAATGTTTTACACACGAGTTTACTGAGAGTATTTAAAACCCTTAGTTGTAATACAGTTTGGGAGAAGTTTAAAGTTTGGCTTAAAAGGTTTATTGGGTTTCAAAGTTGGTTTATTCGCAGAAGTGCAAATAACCGACCTGTGTTAACGACGGTAACGTCTTTTTATTTACGACCTTTATGATGTTTCGTCGACGATAATTGGAAGTTATTGCTAATATACAAGAATAAATAGGGTTGGTGAGATCATACTTTCGGTCTCCAAGTGGTATTAGTTTTGTCTTATTTAGTACACCATTACTTGTGGTACTTAGTTTAAAGCAGTCAGAATCCTAAGGAAATTGGGCAGCAGTGTGTGCAAATCTGGTTAAACAAGTCAACACATCTGCAAATTTATGAAAAACATGTATTATCGCAACGTCAAGGTTAAAATTTAGTTTGTTTTCACATTAGAACAAATGGTAAAAGCGCTTGGTACACTTATATGTTGGACAGTGCCAGTCAGGACTTTGCTGACTCATCTGGGAGTTCTGTTTGCAAAACTTAAATATGGACTCACATAAACTCGTCAACCTAGAGCTGGTTAAACTTCAACCGAGAGACTGCAAGGAGGTTCACGCATTTGTGGTGGAGAATTACTTAAAAGTTTCGCCATTTTTCCGTATGACCGAAGTTAATGTCGAAGACCTGAAACAACCCTACCTAAAACGGTTGGAGGAATTGCTAAAGTTCAACGCATCCTTCGGTTATCGAGACAAGCAAACAGGCCAACTTGTCGCAATGTGCGCGAACTACTTAGATCCAAACGATCTCAACAACGACGGCAGCAATACTGCCGACATAGTGGTTCAGTTTGTTGAGAGTACAGGAAAGCATTGGTATGAAAAAATTGGCGCAAAAAGCGGACTGAAATTTGGCACAGTTTGTGTTCTTCCTGAGTACGCAAAAATGGGTTTGGCCACAAATTTGGCCGTTCGAAGCGAGGAGGCGGCTGTAGCGATGGGGTGCGAAGCCATTGGTATGCATTCAAGTAATAATTACACGAACTGGATAGCAGAAAAACTTGGGTATTCGGTTTTAGGGCGGTGGATGTATAGTGAGTTTGTGGATGCGAATGGAAGAAGGCCTTTTACCGAGGAGAAAATTGGTGAACATACTTCTATGACTAAGTATTACAAATGGCTTCGTAGCCGCGAAGGTCAGGACAACGTTGTCACCTAATGTCATAATTCTTAACCTATTTTCTTGTCTGCACCTCTCTGAAATCACCAACCAGTTTTTGAAAATCATTGTATAAACTGCAGAAAGTTTCCTATGTATCTATGCAATTAACCAAATTGATTGACCATCCTTGCACCGCCTAGAAACAGATCTCGAAATCCCGGTTAAGAACCCTGGTTAGTGGGTAACGATATGATGCAGTTGCCATTAAAATCCTGTAGACCACAAATCTTTGCACGTAATTTGCCGTGAAAAATATTTTTATCACGTAAATTATAAAAGAAAGATAATTGGACGTTGTTCACATCCTAATGTGGACATTTGTATTCACTCGATTAAATGCACGAAGTTTGACACGAAACCAGCTGGAGAAAATGAAAACAAGTTGGCAACATCAGACATGAATTTGAATACGTCAGATGCACTGACGACAATGTAAAAATTTTGCAACGATAAAATATCCTCATTTTATGCTATTCATACTATTTTGAACAACACGCAAAATGCTCACTAACATGTCTACAGCTGCCTAATGCACTCCACTAAAGCTATGTGTAATGTTAACACTGTTCAAGATAATGAGCGCATATCATTTCCATTTTATGCATAGTTTTTGAAACCATCGGTCATTTTTTTATGTTGTTTACCATGTAATGTTCTGGTGTGTTTTATTTACATACCA
Source organism: Phallusia fumigata (assembly GCA_008931825.1). NCBI lineage: Eukaryota > Metazoa > Chordata > Ascidiacea > Phlebobranchia > Ascidiidae > Phallusia > Phallusia fumigata. Next base: position 2,557 of record QXVZ01000883.1, read on the forward strand.
TTGTTTTTTGCGTGCTGCGTTTTGATCAAAATTGTAATATTCCGTTGTTTAGATTGGGTACTCACGTAGTGCCAAATAAATTAATATAAACCTCTGTGTTTAAAACCATGTTCTTGGTTTAAGCATTTTTTTTAAATACTATGTTGTTTTACAACACTTGGTGTTAAGCAACTATTCCAAGAGTCACTTTAATTGCTCAGGTTAAAAAAAAGATTTGCCTTCAAATAGAAAGATTGACCATGCAGTGTTTAACAAACAGTTTTAGTAACATATGCTACCATGTATTTTTATCTTACTTCAGGTCATCTTTATACGGGTCACGTTCAGATGTGCTCGTCCTTAGTGCTAGTTCCAGAAGGGTTTCCAGACGGTTTGGCATAATGTCTGTGAGAAAACAGAATTTCTACATTTCACAATTTTATATTCATATTCACCAAAGCTTTTTATGGCCTTTTATGAACATTCCGCGCTAATATAAACACATAAAACAAGAACAGTGAAAGTACTTTTAATAATTTTTGTATGTTTTGTTCTACTCAAAAAAGAATGTGATTACAATAATAAACAACACACCACTATGGTCCAGGTGGTTGCCCTACAGTGTTAAACAAAGCAATCAGTGACCCAATCTATCAGCATAGAAAATGCCATGCCCCTTGTATTTGTGGGGTATAACAGATTTTGATTGATTTTTGACACTGTTGTCTTTGCTAGACATGGTACTTTGATTGCCACTTTTAATGCAGTGCAATGCTTGTATTTGTTTTGATGAGGGTTTATACCAAATCTGGAGAGGAGTTGGAAATGTTTTGGTACTGTTTACAACTGTAATAAAATTCTTACAACGATCCAAAGCTGGATCAGTATCAAACTGACCTTGCATTCTCATCTTCATTTCAGTCTCAGTGAGGTCCATGAAGTGAAGTAGAAAATCGCTTTCATTGAGAAGAAAGTAGCTCTTGACTGACCTCAAGCGGGCGGCAAGGTTGTGTTCATTCATTAACAGATCGAGGAGCAGCTTGCTAGCATAACTGTGCGTCTGAAGGGAAACAGTATTTTCAGAAGCAGTAATGATTCAATAAAATAGAACCCAATCAACAGTCAAAAATGCCAGCTTTGACAAAAATTTTAAATTTTAGAAAATATTGGGCCTAATTAATTTTTAGAAAATATTGGGCCTAATTACAAACATGTCAACTTTCAATTCAAAATTTCTTACATAATTAGTAAAAAAACTTTTTTGTACGTATTGCAAACAAAATTTCAAAATAGGTTTTCAAAGCCAGTTTTAGTTAAATTAAGATGATTACAAACTGTTAGCCAGCCAAAATTCTCTGGGATTTTTAAGCCAAGTCTTCTAGTTAGATTATTATCATGTGATGTCCTTCAAAACTTAGGTGTCTTCATTGTTCTAATATTTTAAATGCCACACTGAGAGAACATGTGGGAGATTTGGAAACCACAGAAGTAGGTTTCTGTTCAACAGTTTTACTATTACCAAACTATAAAAGTTTGTGGCGGTGAAAGTGACCTTTAGAACGATACATTGACATTGAAAAAAAGCAAAAAATTATGGTATTACTTATATACTTTTTACTGTTAAGTTTTTGGTTCACCTCTTCTATTTGTTTCACATATTCTTTCTTAGTTGGACTGTAAACCATCTCCCTTGCTCCAGGAAAACAGACAGTTTTTCCACATTCGTGAACAACATTTAAATACTTACCAGTGCTCAGAATTTTGTCTGCCATCTGAAAACACAACATCATTAACTTTATTTGTTTAACTAGCCAAGGGGAAGCTTAAATTGTCTCCAAAACTGTCTTGTTAAAAACTACAGAAGTGGCATTCTCCACATTGCCATTGCCCATACACTACGATCACGATTTGGCACACACATGCAAAAGCTAATTGGCAATTTTGTGAACAAAAAAAAATACGAGTGAAAACAATAGGTTTCCCCTTCCTGGAATACTTGTCAGAAAAAAAAAACAGAAAGACAGTTCACAAAGATTGCACCACCAACCTGTTCCAGATAAACTGGTATTCTGTCCCTGCAAAGGGTATATCTTGACTCCCAATATTGATCATTGTAATCTTGTAAAAGCTTGTCTTTGCTGAATTTCTCCCGTTCTTCAACAAGAAATTCACTGTAGTAATCCACAATTTCACCTCTAAAAAAACAACAAATTGGTTTTGCGAACGGGGAATCAAGTATATTGGAACTTGGTTCGCTAAACCAAAGGCAGAAGTCCTGGTCTATTTTGCTGTGTCTGAGACATCCTGGAGACGCTGGGATATGATGTCCAAGAATATAATAATAAAGACAAACAGCAAAGGGTATGACAATCTGTACGCAATCCCTAGTCTAACCGTAAGCTATTGGACCTTTGTTGGCAACTACTTTGTTATAAATTGGCATGTTAAGATTTCAACCCTTTTACAAGAACCTCAACCAACAAGTTGATTTATTTTTATTTAAAACTTAAAACTTAACCTGTCACAAATACTAAATAAGGTAAAAGTGTTTTGTTTTGTCTCTATTAGTATCAACAGTTGCACTAAACTACATTTTTAGTAACTCATAAGTCAATGACATGATTACACATAGACTCATTTTGGATTGCTTGTTTAACATGTGGTTTATTAAGGCAATGCGCCAACTGTCCTTGAATACTATTACCATTCACAAAGGATTTTGTTGATTTGACAATTTTTTCAAAACATTGCCAACTTTTTCAAAGCAAATTCTTCATTTGCCAGGCATGTTAAAGTAAAACACGACTTACTTGTAAATCCACTTCTCAAGCATTTCCAGATATGGAACATTAGCCAGCTGTGCAAGATATGTGTAAAGCTGTTCAGCAACCTTATCTCTAAAACACAAATTGCAATTTAACTACCTTTAAAAACAATGCAATTTGATAAAATACAAGTTGGGCATGGCATCAAGCACATGCTAGTTCCATCGGTCAGCAACATGACATTAACAATTTTTGAAATCAAATATGATAATTTTAATATGACAAGCAGATTTGAGCCAGAACCAAAGTATTCCTTGGCCAATTATTAAAGTGATAGTCAGTGTTACAAAATATGCTGGACATCACATAACAATAAGAAAAGCCCAAATAAGTTATGAAGCTAAAACTTTCTCCCTTATCATACAAATATGCCTATAAAAAGTACAACAGTTCAATTTTAAAATACAAAATATAAAGACTCATCTGTTGTAACAAGTTGAGCATCTAATGTTAATACTCAGTGTAATACTCAACACAAAGCTCTTAGCCAATCAAAACCAGTAATTTTGGCAAACCCATATTGCTTCATGTATATCACACAGTTCAATTCATAAAAAGCATGTTAAAGTAATACTTTGTCATATTCCCTAAATCATGCCAAACAAAAGTTTACCAAACCCATCTTCAACATTTCGACAAACGCTGTTGTCATCGGCAAGATGTTTTACACACAAGTACTGGCTTGTATCTTTGTATTGAGACTATTCAAAACTGTGAATTTTGTACCTAAGTCTATTGATGATATCTTTAAAAAACAAGAACACCTTTTTTTGCTTACCCAATGCTGCCCATAATTCGCTTGTGTAGCAATGTCAGTACCGATCCCCCAAGACAGTTGCCCCTCTCCACGGCGATCGCTACCGATGCCAGAACAGACATTTGTCTCAGGACTGGCTGAAGGAGAAACACGAGGCGTTGGAGGGATAAATCACCACGGCGACGGTGGTCATCCAGTTGTGCAAGATTGATCTGGTATTCCTGCATGAAAGAGACAAAAGCAGGGATTGTTGTATTTAGTCCACATAGTTGTGTTTAACGAATGCTAAACGAAATGGATTTAAATTTTAAGTACATCAATTTAAAAAAAATTCTTAGGATGGGTTTAGAAAAAGTGTTTTGGTAGACTAATAATAAGACCATGGCACAACAAGAGGTGGCAGAGGGCAAACAAAAGATTTAGTGCGCTGTAAACCAGTTGGTATGACCTGCACAGAAAGGTCAAGGTTTAAATTTTATGACTGAGGTGCACCAATCCTGCACCTTGCATAAAAGAAAAAAAAGTAGATGTTAAATGGCCTCTTCTGTATAGAACAGTGTTTCTGTCTGAGTCTGCAAAAGGCTGTGATAAGGCAGAAATAGTCTGTGGCCGAAAAGGTTAAGAAACACAGATAGAACAAAGACAGTATTTTTTAGCTTACCCTGATAATAGTTTTCATGGCCGAGCATAAAGCATGGTTGACTTTACCATATTCAAACAAACTTCTTTCTAAAAAACAAACAAAAATTCCACACATAAAACTTGAAAAGTTATTCACATTTTATTCATCATGTACACAACAATTTGTACATAAAGCTAGCATCACAGTTCAGTTTTTTTACTTAGATAAGCAGTTCTGAACCAGGAGTACAAGATCTGTCCTCAGGGGAAAGAGAATAGGTTGAAATGTAAACATAAGAACAATAATTACTACACTAGAATTACAAAAGGGGTATGAAAACAGGTTAATTTAAAGGGGTTGAAGCAAAGAAAAAAGAATCACCGCCTTAGATAATGTACCTTCAATGAAGCTGATGACAATAGAGTAGGAGCTGGCAATTGGAACGACCAGGTTTACCATCTCAGCGAGTGAAACATCTATTATACAAGAGATGGCAGTGAAAAAGTAGAAATTGAGGCCTGTTATTCTACCACTTATCAATATTTCTGTCATGTACTACATGTTTTACAGCTTCCTAGCCTATGAAAGCATAAAAGCAAAAATTGTGTGGTTAAATACCTAAACCTACAGCTTATTTGATTATACAAGTATGGCAGTCAAAATTTTTCCAAGTAGGGCTGCCTACTTAAAGGGGTAGGCCAAAAAATGATGTAAAAACTGTATTGAATGTTTGAAAATTATGTGCAAATTGCACACACTTCATGCCAAAGGTTTGCATGTGCTATTTTAACACAGAAAGAAACAAGTTATACCATGGGTCCTATACCCAAATATCTTTGGGGTCCAGTAAAAACTTCACAGAACCTCAAGGCCCAGGGGTTGTGTTATGAGAACTTAACTCACAAGGAGTTGTCATACTGCTGCGCAACAATCACAATAACTGATTCTTATCAGAAAATATATTACAGCTATCTCCTTTACAACCTTGCATTCATTTCTAGGCTTTTGAAATAATTGTATTTTGTAGGCACTTTATTCGGCCACAAGAAAACAAATCACTTAAAATTTAAAAATGTTTCATGTGCCACACAAAAAGGCTTTGAGGCAAGGGCTTTGATTTTAGAAAGATTTCAGACTTTAGCACAAGGACACTGTTTTCCATTTTCTTACCCATGGTTGGTTCCAGGATGAATCGTCTTGGCGAATACTTGTCATCTCCTTGTCTAACCAGAATGTGATTTCCTTCTATTCCAGACAACACAGACAGAAGGTCTCGAACTATTGCCTTCTCTTGAATCTTGAGCGATTGGTTTCCAAGTGTGGATGACTGTAAAATGGTGACTAATAATTTTACACTGGATTAGAACAGAGGTGCTAACATTCTGTTAGAATATTTGACATAAGTTCGACAAATTTGATGACAACATTAAACTTGCTTACTATATTAGAAATGTACTGGCCCAAACAGTTCTTAAAAGTGACATAGTTTATTCATCAGACATTTAGCAACATCATCATCAGTGATACAGCAATTGCAGAAACATTTGATAAATAATGCATGTAACTTTTAATACCTATTTGGGCCAACACATTTTGATTAAGAGTTATGAACAGATCCCTGTTTATTGTTAATTTTACTTCCAAAGTATTTCTGATCAGTTTTTAAAAGGTCAATTTTTTTACAATCACTATAAACAGCACACTTTAAATTACCTACAAAAAATAAAAGCCACAGCAAACAAGGAAAAATTTGTAACATTGCATACCAAATGCTGGGTGCTGGTGTCAAATGGAAAATCATATGTCAAGTGTCTTCGCTTCATGGGACCAACTAGCCATGGGGGAGGAGAAGGTACAACATGATTTGGTGCCCTCGACTGGTGGCGATCATGAAGCATCTTACGAATCGCATCTGCAGTCAGTTGAGTTGTGCTGGTTGCAGCTTTTTCTAGGTTGCTCCGTAGCTTAAAAATATATATGATGTTTAAGACAACACTCAAAACCACAGGACTTTTGCTTTATCTCGGTGTGCCAAAAAATCCTCTCATTGCACCACCATCGAGCAACGCATCTGCACCACCTGTGACTTGAAATATGACTGATAGGTCTGAGGTGAATGCAGACAGTTTTTTTGGTGTAAACATTTTATATTACCTGACAATCTGTTACTAGACTAAAGATAAAGCACCTCAAAACTTGAACAAAAATAGATGTCAACACATTTGGCAGAAAAAAGTACACAAAAAATATTTTCTTTTTTATCTAATGGCACATTTCCAAGACAACGGTTACTATTGACAATAACAAGTTTAAAATACAAGCTGCAAACAACAATTTTTTTTGTTAAAAAAAAAATTTCTGACAAAATGTTGCCTACCTCAATAAGTTCCTGAGCAGTCAGTTTTGATCCTGAAGGTGGAAGAGTGACGAGGGATGATCCAAGTCCTCCTGGTGGATGATGTGGGATCAATTTCGCTGCTTCGCCCTTCTCCTCTGCACAGGAAACTAAAGTATCCTTAATCTCTTTATTTTCCATGATTTCCGAAAGCACGAAGACAAGAGCGTCAACATTGCGAACACTGAAAACAAAGACAGCTTTCCTTAGGCTTCTTTTTTATCCACACATCTCCATTACCAAGCCCCAAGTCTATCTTTTGGTAAAAAAAAGGAGTGGAATAATGACAATTTTTGAATTTTGATTTGTTTACAATTTAGTGTATCTACTGCATGAAGTTTATGCAGTAAACAAGGTCATCTACAGACAATTTTTAAATGTTATGGTATTGACTAAAAATACAACACACACAAAATACATATATATGTAAACAATAAATGCCAAACCATCCAGTTTTAGTGCAATTAGTTGGTTGCCAACATTCAGGGCTTACTTTTTTGCCTTCAATTCCTCATACTTGTTGATAAATTCTTGGGGTTTTGTGGCATTTTCTGATATGCGCACAGTTGCAGTATGTGTGTTAACCTGCATACAAAACAAAAAGTAACGTCACCAAAAAATCAAAGTTAACAGATTCTGTGTTATACTTGTGTTGTTCGGAATGGTGTTCGATTTTTCAACAGGTGGTCTGTAACTTCAGCAGCATTCTGACCATCACTTGCTCTGTAAAATGTTAAATGCAATACTGCATTGTTATAACTATTGAATCTAAATATTTTACTTTCTGTCAAGATTCCAGCCAAATCAGAGGCTGCTGTGCAGTGATGCTCAAACTATGTGTACATTAGTGTGCCATGAGAGCTTTCCAAGTGTGCCGCGAAATTTTCGTTTTTGAGTCTAATTTGCGCTGCATTTGATTTTGCATCTAATTTTTGCAGGATCTTATTTTGAATGGGATTGTGATAGAATAATGGGGAGCTGTACATTAATGGTGCGAATACCTCACTGATGTTTTACAGTAAAAATCAGTTCTCAATATCAAAAACGGCAGAGACATTTGGAGCTTGGTGACAGAATGCGAGGGTGTATGACAACACCAGAATCTCGTTTCAGTTTAATTTGCTGCCAAAAGCAGCCTCACCCGTCGCATTGAAGCAAGATAAATTTCTTTCAACAACTTTTCGTGTTATTTGTTTGCAAAGTGTGCCGTGAAAGTTAATATAGTTCCTTACCGCAAGTTAAAAAAGTATGAGAACCACTGCTGTTGTGTATAAAAAACAATTGAATCTAAATATTTTAGCTTGGGCTTGTTGGTACTTTCTGTCAAGATTCTGGCCACACCAGGGACTGTTGTGTATAAGCTGTGGGTAGTCGTAATTTACTGAAATATCTCTATCGCTGTTTAGTTTATTTTTAAAATGTACATTCGCAGTTAGCTTTTAGGACGCAAAACCGTGCGTTTGAATAACCAAGCAGAATATTACTTTAGGAGATAAATCAGCTGATTTGCACAGTGGTGGATCCGAAACTCGTCGCTCATAGTCTTCTATGGTTTCAAAACGCACAGCAAAAATTTCCAAAACCCCTCACACCACCCAAACAAACCGACAAGTGTCAATCAAAATCATCCCGCGAGTCGAGTTAAATACCGTCACAAGAGGCACTACAGAGAATAACGACATAGAAACTTCAACAAAAACTCCATCATTTCATTTCAAAATATTTTGTTTTAAGCGGAAAGTAAGCGAAACCCACTGCGTTAACCCTAAAAGTACATTAAAAGGGCAAATCTAAAGTTTGTTAACCAAACTCACCTATAATCAAAGAGATATTAATACGTGTATTTAGGTTAACGTGATTGAAAAGCCAATGCAAATTCAACACACTGATGTTGTTTCTCGGAGCTGCAACAATCGTGTTTCATTCCTTATTCTAAACTCATCGTACCACTTAATCTTTGCCTTCTGCTTATGTAATTCTCTTTGTTTGATTCCGTAAGGAACAACACAAAATGATGGCTTAATAGCGTCTTACATAAAATCTTTTTTTTAATTTTCAATGTACACAAATGATTCGAATAAAAATATATACAAGACAAAGAATGGGCTCACGTAATTAAGTGTGACATTGCGTAATAATTTGCTTTATCTACAGGTACGTATTAGTGGTCTCGTTGTCTTTCATATCAAAAGCCGGATTTAAATTTCCCCTGTCGCATACGTCACTGGAACAACACTCGACATCGGATGACAACGCACTGTCACGCTTTTTAACGACAGATGACGTTAAACTGGTGACGTCATTGTCGGTCTGGCCCTTGCAACAGCACTTGCAGAGAAGATACTTGCTCATAAACGTGTCATAGGGCTGCAAAGAGCGCAAAGGCAGGGGTAGGAAATTCCAAGTTCTCATTGATGAAGGCAACCATTGGGGCTTGCGTTTTTGAAGGACATTTACGGCAATCACAAAGATAGCAATGACAGCAATGACTATGATCACAGCGATTAGTGCCCACACATTCGCAATCGACAAAGCCAGGAGGATAACAGGAAACAGAAAGAACACGCACACTACGTACAGCACAGCAAACCACCTATATTCAGCAGTGGTGTTGCCTAAAAACTTTGCACCGCCGATAGGGATCCGCATAAACGGAATCGGATACCAGAGCAAAATCCCGGATAAGTTGAAAAACAAGTGAATGAGAGAGACTTGAAGTGAATATTGGAGCCTGGCAGGGTCGCTTGCCAGCGCTGCTAAAATGCTGGTGGTTGTTGTTCCCAGGTTAGCACCCAAAGTGAGCGGGTACATTCTCTTTAGTTGTACGACACCAATGCCTACCAGAGGCGTGAGAATTGAAGTAAAAACAGAGCTGCTTTGTATCACGAACGTCATTCCAGCACCAAAGAGTAGCGCGAGGTAACCTGGAAACGCAAACATTGTAAATCGATAAACTACGTGCTATTAAAGCTGTCGTAAAGCTTATGAGCAGACGCTAGAAAAACTGCTAGGCTTTGCAAACCTTCTGCAGTGGTGCCGATTTTTTTTATCAAAACAAGGGTTTGGAAAGTTGTTGTTCTGCTTGTGGAATCTCATTAATTGCCTCGAACAACAGATTTTGAAAGAAAAAAAGCAACGAAAAAGCTCCAACCGGGCAAAGTTTCAAATCTAGTTCCAAACCAATCCACTACATTAACAGCATTTAATATTAGGCATTTCTCGACCAGAAGTTATCTCTTTAATAACGATTTCCGCAAAAACTGTGCAACTAGCAAATTTGTAGCTAGGACAAGGGTTCTTAAAGTGGGGCCCTCGACCCACTAGGGGTCCGCGAAACATTTTCAGTCTCTCTTAGTCGCTTTATCGCGTGACATATGTATTTTGAATGTATGTTTTATGTACAGCGTTCATTGCGCACGTTATGGCACCACGGCGTAAAGCTGCTTGGTGATATCACAGCTAAAAATGACATGAGAGCGACACGCACAAAGTAATAAATTGTAATCCAGTGAACTGAATTCTAGTTATTTTAGTGGACGAATTATCAAAAAAATTGCAAGGGGACCGTTATGTAAAAAATCTTGTGAAAGCCGCTGAGCTAAGGTAATATTGTAATATGTATTGAACCATTTACCAACCTGTAACCCAGCCGAAAGGATATTTGAAGTTGGTGTTGATAAGTTTCTTCACTATTCTTGACACACTCCCGTGCATCATAGAGTTAAGGACCTTAACCATCAGGATCAGGCAAGAGCAGAGAATGATCAAGGACATAAGGAGGAGGATGACGCCAGCTACAACATCCGACAGTCCGGTGTTTGCAAATAAAAAATCCTTCGGTGATTCACCTGTAACGTATAGTAGGGATTATTAATGTGGTCTAAATAGAATTTTTATTAGTTCACAGTGATAAATCGTAAAAATTTCTACAATGTTCTTGGCAAAATACATAAAATATTTTGGTAGATGTATTAAAAATGTGATGATTTTGTGTCGAAAAAGTATTGGTACATTTTATTTTGTTCTACATCAAAGTAGTTCATGGTTAAAAAGGTTAAAAACTCATATAGCGTTATGTTGTGTTGTTGCTTTGTTTTTGAATATTGTGAGTGTAAAAGTTAAATGACTCCTGCGTCAAAAGAAGTAGTGGATCCATAGCTTTTTTTGTTATGCCGTTGTTGTACACTTTTTGTTGAATTTGCATTAAATCTATGAAATTTATTTTCGGCAGCTATTACCTTTAACTACTGTGGTGAACTGGTGATGACAACAGCGATTGTTAAAACATTTGCATTACAATGTGTATTCGCTACACACGAGCTCTCTGGTAGTTATGTTTTTCATTAGGAATACAAAATATTTACACAAGGTAGGAGTTGGAAACGCTTACACAGTCTAACTCCCACAGAGACCTTTTGCAGAACTGTCACGTTCATTTCCATCGTGACGTTCTCCCCATTAATGACGGTGGTTTCGTTCATCAGTTGTGTAACGTTNCCGTTGTGGTACACTTTTTGTTGAATTTGTTGTAGTTTTGCTAGGTTGTTTTATCTGAGGTACACTTTTTTAACGTGGCCGCTATTGGGATAATTTGTACAGCAACTTCGTGAAGCATTAAATCTGTGAAATTTATTTTCGGCAGCTATTACCTTTAACTACTGTGGTGAACTGATGATGACAACAGCGATTGTTAAAACATTTGCATTACAGCGTGTATTCGCTACACACACGCTCTCTGGCAGTTATGTTTTTTATTAGGAATACAAAATATTTACACAAGGTAGGAGTTGGAAACGCTTACACAGTCTAACTCCCACAGAGACCTTTTGCAGAATTGTCACGTTCATTTCCATCGTGACGTTCTCCCCATTAACTACGGTGGTTTCGTTCATCAGTTGTGTAACGTTGATATAACCGGACGTCGTCTCACACCAAATCTGTGCGCAAAAACAAAATTCCTGGGGTTAACCTAAAGAGAGATTGATAGTGATGTGTTAAATCAGTCAACACGTTGTTTGGCCTTACTTAATTGGAGGTGATTAAAGTGCAACAAAACTGCTTTCTTTGTGTTTTTGTAAAATCCTAACTTGGACCTTTACGAGGAAGCTTTAAACCGTGTTTGCGAGATTTTAACTGACGTCAAACGTTGCACTATTTTTGAACGACCAATAAAAGACTGTTGGCTTTGGCACTACTGGGTTCTTCGATACAACAACAGTGTTGGCAGCTATAGTTTTGCTCTTAAGTTAAATATGTACTCAATTAAATCTTTAGCTGTATTAAACCTGTAGGTTTTCAAGCTCGGTTAAATTCAGTTTAATCCACACGTACTTTTATCATGCTTGAGTTTTTCTCCAAAGGCACTTCTTGCGCAACCAGAGTTATAACAGTTTTGTTGATCTCGACTATTGACTTGACGAACGGATTGGTGATAACCTGTAATGAAAAATATAAAATCCTATTAACATTAACCTATAAAACATCGCAGTGGTCTTGACCGTTCAAAAGAACCTCAAGTTGCTTGTGTTTCCTGAGGAAGAAACTTAAGCGGCATACTGCTCCAACCCAATAAAACACGATGAGTTGNTGAAACTCACTTTTTTGTGTAACGAGCTTGTTACAGAAAAACAGGTAGTCGGCGTTTTGGGGCCGAAAGCAAACAAGTCAACAAACCGATTACACACAGGGAGCTGGTGCTAGCATGAACGTTTTATGTGCGTTTTTTACTTATTCATATTTGCTGCAAAGGTACAAATTGAATCTGCACAAAACTTACCGTCCCCTTCCATTATCGCGCTGCCGGTCCGGGACGAAAAGCTCGTACTGCTGACTAATTTTTCGCGCATTTCGTTGCTTGCCAAAATGCTTTAGGAAACTCAACTACATAGTTTGTCCTTAGCAGCAACACATAGACGATTATGTTGACACATACCTTACAAGTTACGTTTTTTAAGCTCAGACCAACAAACAACGATTTTGGTTGGAAAATGAAAACACATTTTTGAACGACTCTACGATTTAAATTAATAATTTACTCTTTCAAGCGTTTATCCGAGAAAAGTTCAATTAAGTCGTTCTGCAAAAAAACAGCACCATACATGTATGCAAGTTAGCTGATTTTATTTGACACCCAAACAGCGATAGGTTCGCGAACAAACTGCTGACCGAAGTGGTTTCTCCATTCAGTGTCGTAAATGTTTTTTTAAATTACCTTTCCACCAATCGTAAACTTATTTGCTGATGTGAAACGTTTACGTCTTGTAAACAGCGCTTGCAGACGTCCAACTTGCACCACATCGCCCACACAACAGTTACATAACACGTTACCTGTATTAGGATTTGCGGAGTGCTGATAGGATTTATTTGACTCGTTGTTGAACGTGAACTTAGAAAAACAAATCGGCATGTTTGCCTTCTGTTCCGACTTTGAGTAAATTATTTTTTGTGTGTGTAAGTGTGTGCGCTTTCCTATTTTAAACTTTTTGTGTACTTTCAGTGGGATGATGTACGGTTGATTAAATCGCTTATGTACGCAATCAGTACGTTTGCTTGCTACACTTTAATTCAAGGGTTCTCAACCGTCGTACCGCTACGAGAATGGTTCGTTATTCAAACATGGCAACAATAATTCCTTTCCGAAAACCAGAGCAAGAACTGGTTGGTGATTTAAATGGGGGGAAAACGTTCGAAATCACCGCATAAATCTAATTTTATAACGCGTTTTTAACATCAACCTTGGCAAAAAGTTTCCAATGAGCCCCTTCGCGTGTTATAAACGGCTCTTAACATGGTCTAAATCGATCAAGTTTGTTTAGAAATCCGTTTTAGGTGGGCAAACATGTGCGCTTTAGGAGTTTGTCTTCAACCTATATACTCCGTTGCTATTAGATTATCATTTGGTGTTGTTTCTTCTTCTGGCAAACATAACGAAATTGGGCCTATTCCTTTGTGCCTGGGTCGTCGACCAAATATGGGGCCCTGCGAGGTTTTGCTTTTTATCGCTGAAAGTTAGTGTCGTGTGCAGAATCAATTTTGGTGTTTCGTGCTGTGGTGTTGACGCCGTAAATTTTGCCGAATGTGCCCGTATATGAAGTTAACTTGCAAAAAACAAAGGCGTTCGCAATCAGGCGCATCCCTGTAAGAGCCTTACGTGCAACTTGTTTTGCTTTTGCATGAGCGGATTCAAAGCTATTGGGGTTACATCTTTAAGCACGGTTTACATTTACCACAACAACCTAAGTTAAAAACGGATCCCTGTGGATTCTTTTTTGTTTTTTAATGGAACGTCAACTACACGTCACACCGATGGCGCATGGCTTCCTCATCGACGTGACGTCACGAAAATTGCCAGGCAGGTTTGATTTTACATCCGTTTTTGTCAATTAAATTTTGAATTAAATTTAAAGACAAAACTATAATCCTGTTTTCTAAACCCTGTTAACCTTTTGGCGGTTTCGTTTTAACGTGTTTTATTTTCGTTCATATTTTTTTCCATTTTTGAATACAAAGACCCTGGTATCGCTAAGCCAAGTATAGAATTCTTGGAATTTGTTCCGCTACTTATCTAAATAGCTTTGTCTCTGTGCTTACCATTCAAAACTTAAACTGATATCTAATCTAAGCTTATACAACTTGGTTTCACATCTCCTCACATATAAAGTATTTGCCCATCTCGATCGGGGTAAGGAGACCCCCAGTTCAAGGCACAAACATCAAAGGGGTTTTGTATGTTCATTTGAAGGGTGGATATATGAAACATCCGTGCCAGTGACGTCATGCTGTCGTGTATTGTGCATGTGGCGTCTTGTGACGAAATATCTCTGTTCCGAGAACAAAATGCTATGTAAAAAGCTGATAGGAATGTGATTAAGTGGCATATTTTGTCACGAATCCCTTGAGTCGCGCCCGCAATTAAGTTTTCTGGCACAGAACACCTAAAAACGGATTTTCAAACGAGATTCGGGTAAATTAAGGGTTGCGTTGCAGCAATTTTAAACGTGTTTATGAGCTTTTTTACCTAAATACCAATTACCCTACAAATACCAAAACTCATTGCTCGTTAAATTCACAAAGGTTTATGTTAACTTGTAAAAACTGCAAATGTAATTAGGCCTACTGTATTATAACCGAATTAACAATCAGTCCAAAAGATCTGCATCGTAAAATAAAAAAAGATGTGCAAGGTTATTACGCCAGACACCGCAAGTTTTGCTAACCATCACACCACCGCAGGACACCATTTCAACGTGACTAGCCTATGTGTGCTTAACGTCATAATTCCGATCAAGGATTACTGCATTGGCAGTTTTTGTGCGACTGAGCATGGTTGTCTAAACGAGCATAATGTACCATGTGTATTAACCCGTTTACGACCAAGCTTTATGCCGCGGATGAACCAAACTTAGTTGTATTGAGAAGATGGCGGGCAGAAGCAAATCCATATTCTACCCAAGTTTATTACTCACAGTGACACAAGACCCTTAACTGCCACGGAAATGATGACATCAATCAAAATTTACATAATCAAAATATCCATTCATTAGGATCCAAAGACAGGCAGACGACATGCGTAAACCACGCTTTGATGACATCACGCGAAAGACTTACATTGTGGTTTTACCCTTTTCGACTTTGCAAGTTTTAAATTTTCGTTTCTAGTTGATGTTATTACGTTCTTGTAATATCAATCGGGGAAGCAGTTGCACGTACTGCATTTCATGAATGATTAAAGTTAGATTTCATCTGTTTTATATTTTGAGGAACTTTTTTGAAGTATTGTACGAGGCTAAACAGACAGATAAATTTCTGTTTTTCTCGAACTCGGCCTTAACATGTTCGGTATGACAACTCTTCAATGAACTTGGTAACCAAGGTGGAGGTCTAGGCACTAACATTTTTATGCTATAACAAGGCGTGTTACGACATAATCCGTACGCGGAAAATTTTTCACATTGCGCTTTTGGACAACATGCTGCGTTTCTATTGTTATTCAAATTTGCGTGCGTTTAAAATTACTAATAAACTCCTGAAACGGCGAAATGTGCGCAGCGAAGTGTTAAACGCTTGTAGTTAAAGTTACTATATGGATTTGGTTAACCATCAGAATCATGCTCAAGGTCTCAGCAGATAGCTTTAGATGGACCTTGAACTTCGTAGTAGTAGGCGGTTAACTTAATCGGAAGTTATTTACTAATTTTAGTGAGTATTTATATGCCAAAATAGGTTTTTTGGTAGAGGGTGCGTTTAAATGACGCAGGGGTGTAGCAAAGGGGAGCGGAAGGGGCCATGCCCCCCTCGAATTTCGAAATTGTACATTGAAGTGGGCTAGTCCCGGCAAAAATCTCTAAAATGCACATTACGTTAGGTTACATGCCCCCCTCAAAATTTTGGGCTGGCTGCGCTATTAAAATGATGTTAACTATTAAAATGATGGGCGTTTTGTCCTAACATTAATTAGAGCGATGTTTTAAATGATACAGAATGTTACGGTAAGCCTCTTCGATTGTGTAGGCAGGTTTTTACCAACGGGAAGGTCAAGAGAAACAAAAACACGCAAACGAAACAATTGCGAACCGCAAACTCCTTCGGAGCGCCCAGAGCATGAAATCATTCGTCGATCACGCCTATTCCACGCCACTGGCATGTGGCTTGCAATGATTCAGACGTTTTTCGCGCACGATTTTCCGTTTTCGATTCCGGGTAGTAAGCTTGACTTTGTCACGTCTGGAAAAACTTCTGGAATGGCGATTGGGTCGCCAAAATCGTTATCAGTGCGATTCGGGGTTGCAGTAAAAGAAACTGATTTGATTCTTTTGGATGATTTTTTTTGAGGAGCAGAGTTCGTATTTTAGGTGTTTGTACGTGCACTGCCCTAATTCCTATGACCATTCCAGGGAAGGTAAAAAAATATTCGGATGTATCAAATAACTTCTCGACTTCGGCGCTTGTTATTTTAAAAAAATAAAAGAAATTCGTGTTTCGTCTGTTTGTTCTGGATTTGGACAAAAAGAAATTTCAAAATAGTTTTAAGAAAAACAAACTGGTAAAAAATAAGCGTGTACTTTTAAAACGTAAACAGTTTGAAGCATACGGCAGTTAAATGAACACCTTTCTTGTAATTTTGCGAGTTTATTGTATGTGTGAAAAGCAACCCCGTTAAATTGACTCTTGAAAAGGCTTTGCAACTGATTTTAAACAACCAACCAGACCTTTGATGTTGAAATCGGGTTTAGGTAGCACTTATCCTAGCTAACAAAATTTGTATTTGCCCAAATGCAATTTTCTTTTGTACCAAACTAGCGGCCTTGAAAAGCTGGCCAAGCTATTAAGCGAGATGCGGGTTGCAACGGGCATTTGGCTAGTAAATAAAAAAGTTCTTTGCCGTGTATGCGGCGGTCGCAAACTACTCATGCAGTGCAAGCCGAAAAGCAATACCTGATACGCGTGACGTTGTCATCTTGAACGCTGATATTGTTAATCCAAATTACATTTTCATGTCATCACGTCTGTAATTAGTTTTAGTTATTTTAAGAAACTATTCTGAATGCCTTTTGCCTTGTTGTGTCATCTACCAAGAAAGCCTAACGGATGTCTGTTTTCGAAGTACCGTCCGCAAATGAATTAAGATCGGCAGTCTGTTCTGTATTTTAGTAAGAGCTAAGTAAAATTCCGGCGGTAAACGAATGTTTTTGTGTGGGAACAGGAGTGGGGAATTGTTTAGAGTTCTGCTTATTGTCAGCTGTCCGCTGCGGCCGCCTGTTATAAACGTTTGCGCTTATTAATTTTGGTAGTAGGTTTGTCGAGGAACAGATAGCGATTACGAAGAGCAGGTAAGGTTTTGCGATATTTCAATAAAACAGAAGCTGTGTATTTGGCACAAAGCAAAGCTAATGTACAGCGAAAAATCGGCGCTTAAGACAAATGTAAATTTCAAGCCGTTTTCGTTGAGTTGTTCAGAGTTCTCAATTCAACGTTTTACAAAATAGATCAAACGTCAGGTACACAACACGAATTTAGATAGTAGCCTAACTATAGGAAAAGAATTGCCAATAAACTTGGGCAGAACGTAGCCATTTTATTATAGACGTTTCGACTAAACTATAGTTAATGTCACCATGACAGAGGTATGGTTAGGTTTTAAGCTATAGTTCTGTTCTTAGCACGACATTCCATTACGCAGATACGCCAAAACCGTTTAATGACACACATTTCGCATGCGGGATAGTTATGTAACATAAATCTTCGTCCATTTTTGTTTTTTATGTGTGTTCTTGGTAACAAAGAAACAGCTAGAACCACAAGTAGTTATGTGGGGGCTGATATATACTTACATATTTGGAAACCTTTAAATTTAGGTGTTTTAAAACCTATTTTTATTTCAGATTGTTGATTTGGTACCTTGTATCAATATTAATTTTCCCAGCTTCTAATAAACACCGACTGCAGTTTCGAGCAATATGGGGGACCCAAGAATTACAGGTGAAACTGGATGCTTGAAAGTTTGTATATATTCACGGGACATTGTACTTTGCAAACATTTTGACGATATGTATAGGGCAACGTGTCAAGACGCTAACGGTTCAGTGCAACGCTACGTATTGCTGCTTGGAACGGCTGGTAAACTTAATATAGTTCTCATGCCTACATGTTTTCAATGACGTATATTGGAAACTACCCTTGAATTAAATATACAACGCAGTTAGTCACTTTCGCTTGTGGTAAGCCTGAGGCGTGCATCGAAATCTTGTTCACGATTTGCGCTACTGGTGAACTTGCTTGACCACAAATGTGCGGTTTATGCAACAGTAAGGTGTTGTACAACCAAAATAGGTTCCGTATTTTATTAGTTCGATGCCGAAAATCCAATAAGCTTGTATATTTGCTTGTTTATATTAAGTGCCGCGGCCAAGGGTATTTACCGTTTTGTTCCTTTATGTCAAAAATCTAATTTGCGGTTTACGTTGAACAGTCACAGATACGACTGAAGAAAACTCCCAGCAAAACAAGGACTTTGATCCGTGGGCGATCCCAGAAGATGACGAAGGTATAAAAAATATGGGTATTTTCGGTTGATTAAGTCGACATGTATCGTAGTCATTTTTGAAACCGTGTTTTCTAGAAGGATTACGGCAAACCAAGTGGTCAAACCGGTCGTTTTGTGTTAGATGTCACGTACTTATTGCGTCACTGGCTTGATTTAGTCATTGGGCTATTTTAACCTTGCATTGGTTCATACAGCTTTGTAGTTCAAAGACAAACTACACCAAAGAAACCCCCGGATTTAATGTTTCTCGGCCTCAAATTCTGAGCTTCTTCATAGGCGTGGACCTATATTGACAAATCCCCCTTCCTTTATCACAGCAAAATGTTTTACCAACTAAACCACTTTAACACACACCTGCACAATGCACAGCCCAGAGCGGACCGCATAAGCTTTTAATGCGGTCCATAAGATGTTTTGCAAAGTATTTACTGTGCACCAAAAATACGCACGCAAGCGTTCGTCATGTAATGTAATGGATATTTTTGTTGCTTCTTATTTAGTGCTGCACTGCGTGATCTTACTTTATTCTATTTCTGTAATAAATTAACAAAATGTTGGTTAATATTCGACGCTTCGTAGGCCACATTATATAAACGTTTCCATTTCGCTATCGAGCCCAAGAAAAACTTTTTCTGTTGTGGCATGCCTGATTTCACATGAAGACTGTGTTCGTTGTAACAGAGTTCGAGAAATGGTCGGAAATGACAACAAAACGGAAAGTGGAGTTCCTATTGATTATCACCAGCAAACTTATTGGAGTGCTTGGATGTTTGTATCTCTTCATTTGCTCCCTTAGTCTCATGGGATCAGCCTTCCAAGTTCTTGGTACCTTTTGTTGTCAATAAATCGGATTTTAACTTCATTTGCGGCATTTAACAATTTTTTACTACATTTTTGCTCTCGACATTAGTTCAAGATTTTTATGTCTGTATGTCAAGGGTTTCTGTGTCTGTTTTTTAGTTCTTGGGTTTAGACATATGATGCTCCCGAGCCAATGTCTCAAACATTTTATACGCCTGTCCCTTGTTCGATTATGAAACGAAGAGCTCAATCTGACAGAATAGGGTAAAAAAGGCCCAAATTTAGTTGCGCAACTATGTTAGTTAAGCTAGCAAAGCAAGACACGGACTTGAAAAGCATCATAGTTAAAAAATAACCAACAACAATCTTATTTCAACAATTGAGTTCTGATAATAACAAAGTCGATTGTGAAAACTGCTGTTAAACGGATTCAGTCTGTACAAGCTCTCCGACTTGTTTAAAAGTTTTTTGAAGCTATAGCCTTTACTAATTAGGCCAGTACCATGTACTTCAGTATGCTGTTTTGTACTAAAAGATTGAATTAATCAGTAGCGTATGCGCACATTTGAAAAAGCCAGACATCTGTTATTGGTTAGTTAGAATTATGCCGACTTAGTAAAAACAAGTGTATGACAATTTTTTTGTCTTTATCAGCCGGAAAAACCGCCGGCACCATCTTCAGTAACAATTCGATCCTGGCAAACCCTGTGACGGGACTTATCATCGGTATCCTGGTAACGGTCTTGGTTCAAAGTTCATCGACATCAACCTCTATAGTCACCACCATGGTGGGAGCTGACAGTAAGGAGATTTTTTATATTTCGCTTCACGGTAACTGGTTCTGAAGTTGGGGCAATGGTTTAGGCCAATATCGACATTTTAACAGGACTAAGATTAGTGGTTCTCGACCAGGGTCCGCGGCAACTTCTGAAAACGAGGACTATTGGATTATTAAATCACGATTTTCGAAAAATATTCCCATACTTTACCTGGAAAACCTGAAGACAGACAGCTTTTTTAAATGGCAAACAATGTCACATTGTGAGTAGAGGTCCGCGACTACTTTGTCAGCATCAAAAAGGGGCAGCCACCAATATAAGATTAAGAACCACTGGATTGGACCAAGATAATTTCCATAACTGTCGATCATTAAATTACGAAAGAAAGAGGAAAAATTAGGTTTATAGCGTCGCATGCTGCGAGAGAGGCAACTTCATTTCTTTGACATTTTACATCAAGTGCTTTAAATAAAATGCTTCAGAAATAGATAACCAAAACGTATTATGGTTTTTTGTATGAATTGATCGGGCGCAACTCTCAACATCACCATCGCATAATTCTATTTACTATCTCCACCAGTAATATATTGTTTGTTGCCTTTTTTCAAAATATATCGTTTGTATGACATTTTCATTGAGTCGGCGAATTGTTACGATAGGAAAAGACTCAAAGGCCTAAAAAGAATGAGAAACACCACTCCAACTGCACGTACTCTGTCGGTACCGGTTTAATGAAAACAATTTTAAGTCGGAAAGAACCGAAATGATTAAATCGAAACTTTAAATTGGCTTAATATGCGGCTCGGTTTGTTCTAAGCCGTAGGACATACCAGGTATTGAAATATTTGTGGCAAACCGAACAAATAGCATTAAGCTGAAGAGAAGAAGGCTATAATTGAAAGCCAAGTATTGGGTTTATCATTGGAGCTTTTCTTTTGAATTGATCGGACAGTTCGGATGCGGTTTTAAAAACGTGAAGGACTGAAGTAGAATTTAAGGTGGGACAGCGTGCTGCCAAACCACACTTACATGTTTCCACGCGAAACCGCACCTAGACACAATCGACATTTGTATGATAAGGTTTGGTTGTTGTTGTTATTGTACAAGGATTAAGTTCAGGTATCGGATACATGTACGAAATAGTATAAGGTACTATTTTTGGCAGTGGTTCTCAACCTTTTTTGTTGTGCTCGTCCTTTTACTGAGACTTCGCGGCACCCAAAGCGGCGTACACGGCAATTCCAAAACAAAAAACAAAGAAAACTGTCATTTTGCAAACCCCTTAGCCTTGCAAACGGCATCCCGGTTGGGAAACACGGATTTAACGTGCGAATGGCCCAACCCCTGGAATTCATTACAAACAGTCCGTTCCGCACATCGACTGATAAACTACATAAACAAACAAACATTCTAAAGATACAACAAATGCATAAGTTGGAGTTAACCAAACTTGTTTTTCTATTTACAAAAAACTTGTTACCTGAGACATTTAATGCTTATTTCACACACACATCAAATGTACATGCACATGACACTAGGCGTTCCTCAAAAATCAATTTTACATTCCGCGTGTATTTTCAACGCGTGCTCAAAACACAGTGCAATATGCATGCACCAAGGCATGGGAAAAGATACCACAGGAAATCCAAACTTTAAGCATGTCAGGATTTAAGCGAGCTGTGAAAACATTTCTTTTGAATGAATGCCGATAAAGCTATTCGCACCAACAATAAAACAAATTCTGTTGTCGTGAACCATGTGCTCCCTTTTGTAAACATTCCCCCAATACCAATGCCACAATCTGCGGTAAATTATGCGCTGATTGCTTTGATTAAAACAGGTCCGATTGCCTTAGGTGCACTTATGCATCTGTGATCTGCTCAATTAAGCGTGAAGCGTACTTTATCGTCATAACGTTTCGTAACTTAACTTTCCTTTAGATGCAATGTAATGCCTTTTATTTTTGCGCATCTTTTGTTTTTTGTTGTCTTGAAATCTCGCATATTAGGGGTCAGCCCTCAAACAACCACTTGTGGTTCTCGCTAATCCCTCGTTGTTAAGAACAAACGTAAACAAAAAATGAATGAATGAATGAACGGTGTCACTCAACCACACAGATACACAAAAACCTTTGCTAATCATGAATTTCAATTTCACAGTTTTGTCCGTCCACACAGCAATTCCGGTGGTGATGGGCGCAAATATTGGAACCTCGGTGACCAATACTATCGTCTCGCTTTCACAATCAATGGACGTTGTGCAGTTTCGCCGGTAAGAAAGCCAGTGGTTTTTTGACTGTTTTTTGATAATAGACAGTTTAAACCAGTTTTTGTTTCGCCCTACCGGTTTCACACTATTAAGTAACATATACTAGCCATGAATGGGACTATACGACAATAATAATTTTTTACGATGTATTAACACTATTCTTAGTCCCCCCGAAAACTGCTTCGCGAATTCCACTTTAAGAACTCACAACGTAGGGTCAGTTGGATCTCACTTTAACAATGACTTTGCGTCTTGCAAGAAAGTAATAAAATTACCACGTCCTTTAAAACCGAGTATCATTTTTTTTGTAAAACTTGCATGTCGAGCTCGTGTAAGTTACATGTGGCATCATTATTAACTGGTTGTGCGTAAAACGTGACAAAATAGGCCACAATGGCGCAGCCCTATAGCCGTGGGCAAAAACCTTAGTACATTATTGAAACAGGATTTTACCCATACAAAATATGGAAGCAAAACCGAACCGAGACATTTCTTTTCTGTGTTGAAATATGTAGGCTAAATGTTTTAAATCAGAGCGTTTGCCGGAGCCANACTGCTTCGCGAATTCCACTTTAAGAACTCACAACGTAGGGTCAGTTGGATCTCACTTTAACAATGACTTTGCGTCTTGCAAGAAAGTAATAAAATTACCACGTCCTTTAAAACCGAGTATCATTTTTTTTGTAAAACTTGCATGTCGAGCTCGTGTAAGTTACATGTGGCATCATTATTAACTGGTTGTGCGTAAAACGTGACAAAATAGGCCACAATGGCGCAGCCCTATAGCCGTGGGCAAAAACCTTAGTACATTATTGAAACAGGATTTTACCCATACAAAATATGGAAGCAAAACCGAACCGAGACATTTCTTTTCTGTGTTGAAATATGTAGGCTAAATGTTTTAAATCAGAGCGTTTGCCGGAGCCACCGTTCACGACATCTTCAACCTGCTTTCTGTGCTTGTGTTGCTGCCGATAGAAGTTGCTTCAGGAATGTTGGAACGTATGACGCACCAAATCATTGCGCCGCTGGAAGGTACCGGTGTTAAACCACCCAAGATTCTCAAGGTAACATCATTTAGGTCCAAGTAGTATTAAAAAATCCTTTTGGAGGCAGAACAAATTATAGCTTCCGAGCTTAAAATACAGTTGTGCGTCAGCCTTCGCAAATTAAAAAACAAAACGGCGAGCTGTTTACCGCTTTGGTTTTACGACTCACAAGAATAACAAAAACCATTACGAAAAGTTGTGCTGAACGAAGGGGATATTATCCCACGTTAATAAATCAATAATATAATATTATTTATCCAAAGCAACAACAACTGACTAAGCGTCACTAGGAACTCTGTGATGGCTTTTTAGGACACAGTACAAAGACCAGCAAAAGCGTGTTGTGGTTCGTATAGGATTGTGGCATTATTGCTGGCCTACATGAAAACTTCAGAACAGACTACAGTATTGAAGATACCTACGCGTATAACTGGTTTTTCGCAATGCTACAGTAAAAACACTAAGTTTTTGACCATTGCACAGGTGATTACAGACCCGCTCACAAAGAAGATCATTCAAGTTAACAAGACGATCATCGAACTTGTGGCACAGAAAGTGCCGCTGGAGGACGATGCAAGTATGGTTTCGGTAAGTAAGGCAACTTTATATATTATTACTAACAAGTTTGCCAACCAACAATTTCGACCCGCAGTTCCACAGTCTACCGAACATTTGCAAACGTTTTGTGAGTATTAATGAGTAGAAGTGTTTGGTTTGTGACACCACCTCTTGAATAAGCAAACAACGAAGTTTTTATCAGCAAGCGTCGAATAACGCTAAAACCAATTTTTGTAGTTTTCATTTTGAGTTTAGTGCTGTTCTTTCTGACTGCGTCGAACATGAGAACGAAGTTAAGACAACAATACAAAAATACCTATTTGTTCTGCCAAGTTGGGAATCTGTAGCTTTGACATTTAACAACCTGGCTACGCTTTTCGTGTCATTTCCTGTAATGAATCAATTTGTTTGACAGATAATTTGCAAGGAGTATAACTNTTCTGCCAAGTTGGGAATCTGTAGCTTTGACATTTAACAACCTGGCTACGCTTTTCGTGTCATTTCCTGTAATGAATCAATTTGTTTGACAGATAATTTGCAAGGAGTATAACTCGACCGTGGAGAAAACAGTCAAAGTTCCATGTAAGCTACTAATTTAAGGTTGTTTGTAATAAGACAAATAACATTTATGCCCAATGTTTCAAAATCAGGCACCCAGAGCCATTTTATTTTCGCCGGGACCGCACTTGATGATGGAGGAGTGGGAGCCATCCTGCTCATTGTTTCTCTTTTTGCTCTCTGCGCTTGCCTCATCACTATGGTTAAGCTTCTCCATTCAATGATGAAGGGCAGTATTGCGAGAACAATTAAAAGAGTAATCAACACCGATTTCCGAAAACCGTTTAAATGGGTCGCAGGTGAGAAGAAAAATAANCTTCTCCATTCAATGATGAAGGGCAGTATTGCGAGAACAATTAAAAGAGTAATCAACACCGATTTCCGAAAACCGTTTAAATGGGTCGCAGGTGAGAAGAAAAATAACTATGTGGTGCAAATATGTCACATATCTAAAACATGATTTGGTCATGAAGTTAAAACACTTCGAAAATTGTAAGACAACCCTGCAAAAGATGGCTACAATTGCAATCATGTTCTTCCAATAGAAATCTTTGTTGACCTCATGCTCCTTTTTCCCGAATGAAATAGGGCAACTGAAATATAAAAAACAAGCATCATACAAAAAACATTCACAGCCTTACCCTAACACTTTCATGCATTTAATTGTACCTTTTTTATTCCTTAGGATACCTGGCCATTCTAGTGGGAGCAGGACTTACTTTTGTAGTTCAAAGCAGTTCAGTTTTTACGTCTACCATGACCCCACTTGTGGGCATAGGTGTTATCAGCTTGAAACGCATGTACCCCCTAACACTGGGTGCCAACATTGGCACAACAACAACATCCCTCTTGGCTGCTTTGGCAACAGACGGCGATGCTTTGTCCAGGACCCTCCAGATCGCCTTTTGTCATTTTTTCTTCAACATCTTTGGCATTGCGATTTGGTATGTGATACCCTTTATGAGAAGTATCCCTATTAGAGGAGCAAAGATGCTTGGCAACACTACAGCCAAATACAGGTGGTTCGCACTTGTTTACCTGTTTATGGTTTTCTTTATTATACCTGCCATTATACTTGGTCTATCGATTGCACATATATGGGCAATGGGAGCATTCATGATCGTGGTGGGCATAATTGTGTTGTTTGTTGTTGTGGTGAAAGTCCTTCAGGCATACAGACCTGGGATTCTTCCTGTGGTTCTCAAGAATTGGAAATTCCTGCCAGTGTTTATGCGCTCGCTTCAGCCTTATGATAAGGTCTTTACTATTTGCTGTGCACGATCTGATTTGTGCAGAAGATGTTGTGGATCATGTAGTGGAAATCAACCCGAGGAGGAGCATGTGTATGAGAATCCTATGGTTGGCACCAACAAGGTTTTGCCTAAGCAGGATGAAAAAATGCAAACATCACCGATTTAAAATATCTGTCATATAATGGCTAATCATGTATTACATGATGTATACATCAAATAGATTGCAAACACATCTTCTTACCTGTTTGCCTTAAAATTTACCTTCTTTTGTTTACTGCAGTTCCATTTCAAATGGTTGCCTATTCTTAAAGTTCACACTTCACGAATAATGCCATCGCCATGTACATACTGTAATTGTCCGTTTCTTAATTATATGTCCAGTTTCAGTTTAGCTTTCCACTTTAGTACTCATTATTGAGATTTTGTCACTAACCCAACCTATTGGGTACCTATATCACATTATTTGTAGTTAAAAACTTTAATGTTTGTCACTGATTGTTTGATTGTTTTCACCTTTGTACACAAATTGTTTTGTTTAAGTGCAAATATCTGAAGTCTTATCTTCCCTTTTCCTTGGGTTTACCCAATTTCAATAAACTATATAACATAGAATTGACTGAGAACGTGCACATTTTCTGGTGAAAAATATTTGACCACAGATTTGCTATGTACAAACAGAAATATTCAGTACTTATTTTCAACATTTTGAAAATTATGGCCATAGATCATTCAGAAAAAGCTTAGTAAATACATCAGGTAGTTAGATCTAACTATATTCTTACAATAATGAACATATTATACTTCTACTCACATGGTTAATAACTTGAAACCTTACTTTTTTACAATTTTCTTGAAAATCAGTTTCCCCGCTTGCTTGGCAACAAACAAAAACATGTGGAGCATTGCATCACACTCTTTTACAACAATAACATTTTATCCAGTAGATAATAAAGCCGACTTAATTTTATTCTAACACTACTACAATCTAAGTTCTGGCATGACCAACTTTTTTATGCGTTTTCGCATTTGATTTCTATAGTGGGAAATTACCCTTTGGGGATTTTATTCCATGTGTTGTAAGTTGTGCAAAGAAGGATACTTATTTTAAACTTGCATCTTTGTGACATTTAAATATTTGCTATGGGTCGTTCGTCAAAGGATAAACGAGATATATATTACCGTTTAGCGAAAGAGGAAGGCTGGAGAGCAAGAAGTGCATTTAAACTTTTGCATTTGGATGAAGAGTTCAACTTGTTTAATGATGGAGTAAAAAGAGTGGTTGACCTTTGCGCAGCTCCGGGAAGCTGGAGTCAAGTGCTTACACGTAAACTGAGGTAACGTATTTCATCTGACTGTAAATTACTGTGAAGATTTGTTTAGTTATATACTGGATTTATTTGTTTTTACTAAACCTCAGTTACTCCGGNCTTACACGTAAACTGAGGTAACGTATTTCATCTGACTGTAAATTACTGTGAAGATTTGTTTAGTTATATACTGGATTTATTTGTTTTTACTAAACCTCAGTTACTCCGGATTCGATTAAATTGACAAATTCATCTGGATTAGGCAAAGATCCGGTTTAACCCAAAAAATGGTTTCAAGCCTAAGGTTATCACAATGATGATGGAATTTATTGAAAATAAAACAAATTTATTGAAACAGTACAACCATACACACCGAATACCCAAAAAGCATTGGCAACGAGTATGATAAATTGGCAATTGACTGTTTCGTCATATGTGGATGGCGGTTAATCAGTCGTGTGATTACAATGTTACATTGTTGTAGACTGTCGAGTAGAATACAGTCAATTATCTAATAGTAGGCAATTGTTGGATAAACATGTAACTGCAACATAGTTTTGTGTACAAATTTACCATTGTCAAAAACCTTGTAAAATGAAAAATCTGAATTAGGAGCTGTAAGTAAAACAGGTTTTATCCAGATAAGGGGAAGATCTTGATCAAATTATCGGGAATAACAAAAGCATTTTGTTCAGAAAAACATTAAAAATCATTTGTACCTCCAATTTGATCTGGATTGGGCTAAAATTCTGCTTAACCGAATCAGGCTTTACTAAGATTTTATAAAGTTGACATTTGACAACTTGTACCAAAACAGAAAATTAAAGGTGTTTTTCTGGTTTGGGCTTTGTGACTAACAAACTTGGAACAATGATTGTGAATGTGATAGTTAGGGTCTTCAGGGTTGTGATTAGAATACTTTATTTGAAAGCTTATGTTTGCCCACATTTCCTGTCTGGAATATATAAGACTTTCAATTACAATCTTTTCAAAAAGCAAAACTCCCTACAGTATATTGCATCGAAATTGTGTAAAAAATAGCTTTTGGACTGATAGTATTGCATTGTTATTTTTTAGGAAACCAGAAAATGCTGGCCAAAGTGAAGCCAAGATTGTTGCTGTTGACTTACAGGCAATGGCCCCTCTTCCTGGAGTAATACAAATTCAAGGCGACATTACAAAAGTATTGGTTTTCAGCAAAAAATGTTTTCAAACTGCAAAAATATAATATGACTTAAACCGCACATAGGAAATATTATTTAAAGGTTTATTTGACCTAATGGACAATGTTAAAAGGTGGGAATTGATCCTTGTTTTACAGGTTTCCACCGCAGAAAGCATTATTTCTCACTTTGAAGGT
>QXVZ01000885.1:0-13579 GCA_008931825.1 Phallusia fumigata
GAAAGTAAATATTTATAACCGCTCGCGTTTCTCTCTTTTTTAGCCATATATTTGGTAGCTGACCGTTGGTAACAACGTTGCCTTTCTGCAACTTGTTACTAACGCCCCGCACAATCGCACATATACGTATGTCCTGCGTTAAAAGCCAGAATCTTGTGAAAAAAAACTCAAAGTCATGTATTCAAACGAAATATTTGCAATACAACAAAACTTACTATTCCAAGATATTGTGGTTTTCTTTACCTATTTACAATACACTTTCAAGCATTTACATCAGCAAGACAGGACCTCGTGCTAATACAAGCATCCAATATACAGAGCTACGAGCACTCCAAAAATGGTCAGTTCCGAAGGTTGATGGTTCAACCCTTTGTTCCACACATTTCCTAAAAATTAATTGTCTATGAAAATAAACTGGAATAAACCAGATTAAACAAAAACCGGCAGTGACTTACGAACATGCACCACGACCGATCTCAAGTATTCTCTGTCTCCGACCATAGTCGCACACGTGATTTCGATCACGTGATCCACCACAGGAGGCGCCAAAGTGGTAAAGTTGTCCATGTGGGTTACATTTGCGAAACCAGGGTTTGAGGCTACTAAACACAGTGGGCGGATTGTCGGAAGGTAACGCAACGGCTTTAGTATGCAACAAATAAATGTAGGAAAGGGTTTTTTACACACAAAAATTTGTTTTTTTTTATTCTGTGCTGTTTACAACAAAAAGGTCTAACCAGTGGTTCTCAAACTATGGTACGAAAGTCTTCCTAGTGGTACGCTTGCAACTTTTCTTTTGCCTATTCTTGTAAAAGAAAGCAAATTTTTTTCCTTGAGCATCACAGTTTGGCATTTATCATTTTAGCAACCTCTCAAATGGTCACTCACTCAGTTTGGTTCTTGTAATAAGTTGATCATTAGCATTTACTGATTAGCGATGATATAGTTGGGTATTTGTGATTGCCGAGTTTTCTGACAGCAGGTGGTACACGGACACTGTGCGAGCCGAGAAATGGTATGGGTGACACATCGAGTTGGGGAACCACTGGTCTTATTTGCTAGTAAATCTGTTTCTATATGATGTGTACAGTAAAAAACGATTCAACTTTCGGGCTATTTTAAGAAACTCGCTGTAAAATTTGCTGAAAACAAAACCACTTACACAACAAAACACGTACCCGATGTGTTCATGATAGCGCTAGTTTGTGTTGTTGCGTTAAACAATTGCAAAGAATCAATCAAAATCGATGAAAACCCAGGTGGAAGGTACAACATACTGCTACCATTGAACGCTCCGGTTACCTACAAAACAAATTGCAACTGTAAAGCAACTTAATTTTAATTAAAAATTTTTGTTTTTTAATGCCCAGTCAACAACGAAATTGTGGCACATCGCTTTTCAGTCCTAAAATCTAAATACCTCACATGCGGATTGCAGCTTCATTTCAAAGGGATATGAACGCAAGATAACAGGACAGTAAACACTGCAATTAACAGCGGATTGGACCAAAGGGGGGACTTTATGGTGCTTATCACAGGGTCTGTTTGGTTCTTTGCGCACGGCCGACAAGGTGCCCAATCAGTAAGTATTTGTCAGTTACTGTTTCTTACACAAACTACGACCAATGTGAAAAAATGTCGGTTTTCGTGCTTAGTTCAGCAATCTTCTTGCATGCAACAGCAAACAATCTACCAGGCCTATTTGTCAATCTGACATTGAATGCAACAGCTGAAAGTATGAGGTGAGCAGCAAAATCGTAGAAACATCGTCGCATTAAGTGGTCTGCCATTAAGCAGTCTACCCACCGTGGATATTCTTGAAATCAAGAAATTCCATTCATCGATCAAATTAGTGGCGTTCCACCACCATTTTACAATGGGCTGGGGTTTAGAATTAACCGACAAACAAGTCAAGTTGACCCACTCGTTTACAGTCGCTCTATACCGGTAGGTGTCGCTGTTATGGGAAATAGCCGAACCGCTGTCAGTCTCAGCAACGTATACTGTGTCAGGAGGTTCTGCAGATATTAAGTTGTGTTTAATATAGTTTTTTAATGTTGCCAACAACGTAGTATTTATTACTTAGTAATATTTATTCATTACTGCTATACCAAACTTGTCTGTTACTCACAAACATTCGTACGCCTGAAAATGGTTTTTAAACTAGCTTTGTGCAGTAAACTGTTATAATTTCGTAAAACAGTCAATGCCGACGTGAATCGCACATGAAAATCGCCTAAAAGTTTAAACGTTTGCATTAGAAGATCAGTAGTTATATTACTGTGTGTCTGCCAGTGTACCGGTTGCATTAAAGACATTATCTTCGTGGTTACTCTGCACTTACTAATGAGTTGAAGGCGTGCCTGCAGAGGTGGCGTTTCACTCACGGAACACATCACGTCCCCAGCGTGGTTCGGTAAAAATCTTGTAATTCGCATTGTGTAGTTGCCACCTACAGTGTTAGGTACTTGGAGTTGGTAAGTCCCATTGTCTCTGGCCGCATTCTAAAACAAATAGGATACTGTATAAATGTGATTGGGTGAAGGTCGACCTCGGGTCGTAAGTTTAAAGCTTGGACGCAACCCATCGGATGAGGCAGCGGTCTTTACTCGTTGATTTTTAAATCAACGCGTGTTGAGTTTTATTAAGCAGCATTATAGTCCTTAGCTAATACTTTGATACTCAGTCAATGCTTTTTAACTTTCGGACTCACAGTGGTTTGTTTCGCAATTCGCTTGGTTTTTAGTAAAATATAGACTTGAATTTGAAAAACATCGGAGAAGCATTGAGGTAAGCAAACTTACTTGTACCAAGAACCTAAACACAATTCATACTGTGCGTAATCATTAAAATTATGAATAAACTTCAGGCCTCATTAAATAATAGAGTCGGTTGCGATCCTACGGCAAAACACACCCAGTACACTTCAACCATCTTTCAAAACAGGACACTTGACTCGATAACCAATGGTTTTTTCGGCGTCCTTGCTGTTTTATGAAACGTTTTAACGATGACGAATTGATGAAGTGACGACAATGCAAATAAACTTGACTTGAATAGCGTTGAACGTGTTTATTATTTTGAATGAAATAAACGCGTTACGGGTCGTCATACTCGTTTTACTGGAAGAAGTGGCGTACATTCACTTACAATAAAGTGGACGTTGTTGCCATCGGATATCACCGCAACCAATTCCGAATTGTGGTTCCACCGTAGGGGCTTCCCCTCGGGATTCAAGTCGCACGTTAGAATTACCGAATCGTTTTCCTCCAAATAAACACGACTTGCTACGGTTTTCATTGGCACAGTTAATGTCCTTTGGCCTGCACATAAAAGTGCCAAGCTTCAGTAAGTGAAAAAGTTAGTAGAACCACGGGACTACTTAATTCATATTGCACTGACAACAGCAAAATTGTTGACAAGGTTGCAAAAACTATTAATTTTTTCAACATAAATGTCCGAAAAGATAGCATAGTAAACTACCTTGTCATTTTGCTCCGTTTAGCCAGTCCCCGACAGGTTTATTATGTTTTACAAATCAAGAAAAACAACGGGGTAGGCTTCCACTAGAACCCAATAGATTGAAATACACTCCGAATAATAGCAAGTTTTAAAATTCGTTCAGCGAGAATAACAAATGAAATTTTACACCTTTCATTGAATAGTTAAAGGTGGTTTCATTGAAAACGGTGCTAGGGAATAGAACGAGAAAAACTTACCACACGCCAAAGATGCAAGAAGTAGAACTGCAAGTAAAACCAAAAACATCTTCTTTGCTGAGAAAACTCCAAACGAATGTTACCGACTTTGAAAATGTAAGCGGCTTAAATCGACCGAAAGCATTCTTTTTGCTGCCATGGCAACCAGCAACGCCCGATTTAACAAGGTTAAGAAACGGTGACGCGCGCAGAGGTGGCCCCGACGGGAGCCGGACTCCGAAGTCCCGCAGAGAAGGCCAACAGCGAACGACGCGCACACGCAAATGGCGAGACGGTCCCGGCTTTTATTTACACAAACTTTTCAGCACACAAAAAATCCAGTGGAAAATAAACGTGATGTCATCAAGCAGTTTTGATTGGCAGCTGTACATCAATGATGGTGTTGTGTGTAGGAACGACTTGGAAGTCCAATTCAATATTCGGCAGTGTTAAGAAACAAAGTTGGGTCTATCATTACATATGATCACATGTAAGTTTAAAGTGGGTTGCCTTGCGAGCTTTGTACAGTCAACCATTTCAGGTTGCTGACCAAGCAAACTGCAGGCACATGTTACTTGCAAGTTTAACTGCACGAAGCTCTCTTACCAACCGCTTGGGGTATGATTGTTTTTCTGGTTTAGCAGACACAGACATATCAGAAACTACGAACTACGATAGTAGGTAAACGGTTGTGACATCACCATGGCAGAACATGACGTCAGTGGCTGGCGGTGGGGAGCAAATGACACAAAATAGTGAAGGGGTGTGGGCAATCTGGGATATTGTCACATTGGGACATTGCTGAACAAATACGATACTGACTCTCCATTGTGGGTTCTGCGGATTGCTTCTGCCAGTATAGGTGAAATGTCAATTGTCTAGAAGTAAAGATAAGGGTAAAAAAGCACCAGCATGGTAATGTAAGGCACATTTGGATAGACCAACCAGCACACAAAGTGAGCTGTGGCTATCCTGCTTTTGACGAACGGGGACTACTATCGCCATGCTTTTGGGACTCTGATATGGAACAATCAGTTTTATATCTACTATCGATGAGCCCAAAGTGCAATTGTTTTGTTAGCCAAACACAAAGCATCCATTTTAATGCTTAGGGTATAATGACTGCCACATACATAAGACAATGGATTGGCGGCCATATTTTTCATTGCTTAAAACTAAATTGTTCCTTCTTTAAAACATTCAGAAACCAAAGCAAAGCTTTTGTGATAAAACCTGCTAATTTTAGAAAGAAAGTTTTGTAATGTAACTTAGCCTCCTTCTAAACTTTGCCTCTCATTATAATGTGCTCAGAAGAATACAGTCAAACACAGAACAACTTTTTTGTTTAATGCTCGGACACGAACCAAGCATTAAACATAGAAATAGCCCCACCTTAATCCTGTTTGCAACTCTCATATGTTCATCTTGTGGAGTTGTGTTGGTCACAACAACTGCTTCAAAATTGGCTCCATTAATCCGGGTCAGTGCAGGGCCACTAAATATTCCGTGTGTCAAAATGGCATATACCTTGTTAGCACCAGCCATCAACAATCTGTGCCACAAAATAAATGTATGCAAGTATACTGACACTACAAACAGCAGTTACACAGAGTTATTAAAACTAACAATTTATACAAAAAAGTTGATCTGGGATTTAATCAATTCCTTGGTAAACTAATAAAACAAAACACTTTATTTGTTGTTTGTGGGTTATTTGCACATTGTAAATCTTTCTACAAATGCATGCAATTTAGAGCAACACAAACACTTTACTGTTTCTCCCATACCAAATGCCCAATATCTATATGCTTAAGATAAAGCATCCCCGCTGATGGGAGAGAAACACAACAAAAGCATGTTTAGCGAAGACTCAATCACCCTTTTTTTTAATTCTACACCAGTTTTATCAGGTTTGCAAATGTTTAAACAGTTATCTACCTTTTCCAAGAATTGGAAAAATTACAGGAAAAGTTACAATTACAAAGCCAAAAATGTCAGCAACTATATATATGCTAAATAATGTATCACAGACACTTTTGCTCTAAACATAAATTGGCTTTAATGTGAATTTTTATGTCAGCTTTGTCAAAACCACCAGATGTTAATGTCTTTGTATGGCTTTGGGTTTTTTCTCCCAATAGTGTATTTTTTATTTTTACAACATTCATTGAAATATATTTGACAACAAAAATTTCATGAAAACCTATCCGAAACTTTATAAATTTTAAAGGCATTACTTGTCAGCAGCATGGCAAATGGTTCCACATGTATCAGCCATGTCATCAACCAGTATGGCAACTCTATCTGAGACATCACCAACCAAAACCATTCTGTCAACCTCATTGGCCTTTTTTCTTTCTTTGTGAATCAAAGCAAATTCAACATTTAGTCGATCAGCAATAGATGTAACACTGCAAACATATGTAAATTAGGGTAAGGAAGGATAATGGTACAAAGGGCAAAAAACCCAAACATGTGCAATGAATACTATCATAACAATACCAAGATTTTTTTAATGAAAGTGATTGACAGATAACGAGAAAGCAGTGTTTACACACTTTTATGCTACTGCATGAAAAATCAGAAAGTTAATACATTTTTAGCTTACAAATATCCACCACAGAAGAAATAACACACCATCATAAGAATAAAACGATGTCAAGTAGGTACTTGAACAGCAATTGTTAGATTTTGTAAGCTAGGTGAAAAGAGGACACATATGTTTGTAAATCAGTCTGGTTTGATTTAACACATGTAATAGGTTTTTGACATGTGTTATATAGCGTCGATAACAGTTTTTGATATTGTAACAAGATGAAAATAACTGTTTGGTTTAGCTTAACTGTGTGGCAACTGAAAAAAATGCCCTGAAAAAAACTGAAAAACAAAAATTGGAGAAATTGTTCTGCAAATTACAAAACTAAAAAAACATAAAATCAACATTTCTCTATTGAGGTTAAACTTTTATGTTAACTAGCATGTGCATTAAAATTTTCCTAACAATAGGAGCCTTCGAGAGAAAAAGCCAAAATAAAAACTTTACTCACTCATTACTCATATGATGGATGTTGAAACATCCTAACATAAGTGTAGTTAGCAATGACAAAGACAGAATCGAAAGACATATGTTTTTATCCTATCTGATATATACCGTTTAGCCCCACCAGCATCCGGTGAAACAATAACTGAGTTTTTCCATTCAACAATATTTTCCTTAATCCATTTTAGTACAGCTGGTTCCGCATATAGATTATCTACCGGTATGTCAAAAAATCCCTGCAAAATGTGTTTGTACATGTTACACTTTGCACACGCTTCTCCAAAAGCACACTTGTATAAAAAGGAATAATATATTGCCCCCTTTAGATATTCACTTTGTAAATAGTATGTTTATGTATATCTGTATGTTAAGAAGAGAAACCAAGTTCTAACAACTGAATTTTACATTTTCAACAATTATAATCAAACAAAGTTCCCATTTTTGCAAATACAAAATTCCCTCTAATGGAGAATTCACCCTTGTTGAGAACCCCTGTGATATACAGCAATAACACTTAACACAAAAAGGCCAACCTGTATTTGTGATGCATGCAAATCCATAGTTATTATGTGATCAGCTCCGGCAATAGACAACATATTTGCAACCAACTTGGCAGAAATTGGTGCCCGACTCTGAAAAGATAATTTATACACTAAAAATATGACTACTGCAACTTCACAAAGCCTGCTGGACAGGACAAATGGTCACAGTTTAAAGGTACAAACTCCAGTTATGTTTAAACAAATTAGGCAGTTTAGGTTACACACTTTGTCTTTTTTATCCTGTCTTGCATATGGAAAGAGAGGAATCAGGGCGGTTACTCTTGATGCAGAAGCGATTTTGCAAGCATGAATCATAATCAACATTTCCATTAAATGGTCGTTTATGGAGCCACATCCACTTTGCACAATGTAAACATCCTCCCCACGCACACTCTCACCGATTTCCACACTAGAACATAAAAAGGTAACAGAGACAAACATTAGTAAACAGTTCCAAGAACAAACATTAGTACGTAAATGAGACCAATATGTACCAAATGCTTGCATTTTATTGTGAGAAACTGGAAATAAAAAGTTAGTTATGTCAAAACCTGCATTGAAAAGTCACTTTGTCAGCAAGAAACTTTTGGGCACCTAATTACCTCGTTTAAATGTATGAAGCTCATCATACCCTATCCAATCATGCAAAGATGCATAAATACAAAATCACTTACCAAGTCTCTTGATTGCTAAATTTTCTTGAAACAACTTTACCAAGTGATATCCCCAGTCTGTCTGCAATTTTTTGAGCAAGATCACAGTGTGAAGAACCACTAAATATCTTTATGTTTGGCATCTTTTGCTGTAGGTATGGATCAAGAGATAACACCAGTTTGACTTCTGTAACACAAGACCAACAGCTGCAGTTCGTAGCCAAGACACTCATATTTGCCCAATGACATAACGAACAAATTGCTGAACTACACAACCATGTAAATCGACCGTAAAAACCAAAACACGCTTAGAAAAAAATGACCTTACCTCGCAAAAGAGTGCATGTCGAGAACAGCAACACATGTGGTTGACATGAGCAGTCATGCGTACATGTTTTATGGACATCATATTTTTTAAAACCTAAAACATCAAATTCAGTTTTTGGGCCCAAAAAAGTATTTTTAAAATATATATTTTGCCTACTAATAATACAATTTTTTAAAGCAGAAATGCTCTAAACACATGTTTTCTTTTTAATCTTGGGAGATAGGACGTTAAACTTCCAACTTAGTGTTGCAAAAATCCGAAAATACAAGCAAAACATTGTCAAAGACCTCGCAGATATTATTCATATTCTTCTGAGTCCTAAAGCAATTGATTTCATGTACAGAGACATGAGAAAAAGCAATGTACAGGGCCATGAGAAAATGTGCCAANTTTGTTTAAATTTGCCAATTAAATTCATGTCGAGTACACTTTACTTTGCTATTCCGGTGTTTCAGACCTTGCCTGTTCTATCACAATTCATTTGTTACATACCAATTATTTTTGTTTTGTCAAATAGCTATTATTCATTTTATCACAATGCGCCCCTACATAACAAATATTTGGCATGTCAAAAATCACCGTTTGCATGTAGTGCAATGGAGTACGACTTTGGCCCCGCCATCGCGTCAGGATCCAGCTCCTATATACCACGCAGCCCACATAAGTAAGGTTTCCGCAGCCCACTAAAAAGTACTAGGCGGCCCACAATTGGGCCGCAGCCCACAGGTTGCCGACCACTGCCTTAGTAATAATTTGGTGATTTTTAGAAATTATATGAAATGCTACTAAAATGCAGAACCAAGTATCTAGGTAACGGCATTAACTAACCAGGCCAAGCAGTTTGGTCATTGCCATTGCGGAATTTCTAATGCAAAATATCTTTAATAATTTTTACACTGGGCTTCTACTTAAGTTAACATGCTCATTTTTACCAATTTTTGTTATCTAGAATGAAAGTGCAATCGCTGTTGGATCTAGAGCTCATTTGGAAGAAGATTCTATCGCAAATCGCTCAGTTTTTCGAACATTTCTTATGAAAGGTTTTCATTTGATTGTTTGGTTGCTTTGTGTTCGAAGTGTACGAGATTCTCAATGTGGCTTCAAACTTCTCACACGATCTGCTGCTGTTCCAATTTTTACGAATTTGCATGTTGAGAGATGGTAGGTTTAAGCTAGAGTTAACACTTTATACTTAATGCATCGTTTAGCAGTTCGACTGCGATTAGTATAGGATCTATAAACTCACAAGGCGCTACCAAAACATTTTGCAAATCAATTCAACATTTTTGTGTTTAGTTTGTCATTAGGGTTTTTAATTGTTTCTTTTGGTAATTGCCATGTAGTAAAAAAATTATCCTATTTGTTGATGTTCCACATTTTACTTTAAGTAATAACCATAGTAAATGTAATTTAAGGGCTTTTGATGTTGAAATGCTGTACATTGCTGAGAGATTACAAATTCCAATAGTAGAAGTGGCTGTTAAATGGACAGAAATTGAAGGTAACTGTTGGATTTTGAGTGCTTACTTAATAGTTTGCTGCTAACAATAACATTAAAGTGACATGCCAACTAAAAACAGAATTATATTTGTACAAACTTTTGCACTAGCACATACATGTATATTTGTATCATAGGCTTAAAGACTACATCCATTTTAACTGCATTTTAAGACTGAAATATTGTGTGCAGGTTCGAAGATTGTACCAGTATTCAGCTGGCTACAAATGGGCAAAGACATCATTCTTATATGGCTTCATTATCTTCTCAGACTATGGAGCATAAAAGTTTCACCAGAATGAACAGTTTGTGTTTTGTTATCCCTGGAGCGCCATAGTTTTTGTGCAGTTGGAGACTGTAGCATTGTGCGAAAAAGCATACCTACGGTTTCACTTTGCACTTAAGTACTTGTAAAGCTACATGCCATTCCTTGACTTTATTGCGCCTCTTCAAAATTAGAAAATTTATCAATAAAGTAGAATCAGAATCACTACACTTTCAGTGCAAAAGAGTTGTTGTGTCTTTAACATGGTATACAGCTGTTGTTGGTAAAGCATGGGCTCTTTGCCCTAAATTACAATATGGGGTTTCAGTAGGTTCATATGATATAAGGGGTGAAGATCAGATTCTCATCCAATTTGATATTTTCCTCGTTGTCATGGAACTGACCAGCAACTGAGCATGAATCATTTTTCTCCTACGCATACACCACATGAGTCAACACATTTTCGTTATACCTTACATTAGTCCTCCCAACAATCAAAACCACCTGGTTCACCAGCGCCACCTAGTAAAAAGCTGCTTGTTTTTTTTCTGCAGTATATAAAGTAGATTAGGTTGTTTAATTAGTCCACAGGTACATTGAATCTTAAATAGTGTGATCACTAACCATTCAAAGTAACCGCTACTAACATACTGTGAAAGAATTGCTTACGGATGTGAGAAATTAAAGAAATAAAGACGTGTACAGTAGTCGCTGTAGAAGAACATTGCTGTGAAGTCATACAATTCCAAATTACGCTGTTGTTACTCTCTTGGATAATGTAATATTCAGACTTTCAGAAGGACGTAGAATTAAATCCCCATCCATTTTGATATCTTCCTCCTTGTCATGTGCCGTGACTTTGTAGCGTCGCAACAACTGAGCAAGGATCAATTTCTCTTCCATCTGAGCAAATTTCTGACCAATGCAGTTTCGTGGTCCGGCTGAAAACGGAATGTAAGCGTACGGATGGCGACCTGCGCTGTTCTCTTTGCTGAAGCGTTCCGGATTAAACCTGTCGGGTTCTTTCCAAAACTCAGGATTTCTATGTAGATTGTAGACAATTATGGACACTTGTGTTCCTTCGGGA
Source organism: Phallusia fumigata (assembly GCA_008931825.1). Taxonomy (NCBI): domain Eukaryota; kingdom Metazoa; phylum Chordata; class Ascidiacea; order Phlebobranchia; family Ascidiidae; genus Phallusia; species Phallusia fumigata. Next base: position 11,112 of record QXVZ01000885.1, read on the forward strand.
ATCATGTAACCATCCAAGTAACAGTCCTCAGATGTCTGACGGGCGATCATCGGCACAGAGGGATAAATACGCAGAGATTCCTTGGTCACTTGCTCCAGGTATTCCAACTTTTTAAGGTCATCAATCGTCGCAATGTGGCCATCTCCCAACACATCATCGATTTCGTCATGAACACGTTGTTGCACGTCAGGGTGACGTCCCAAGACGTAGAGACACCACGTCATAGCGGCAGCAGTCGTGTCGTGACCTTCAAACATGAAAGTATCAACTTCCTCCTGGATGTCAGAGAGCGAGAGAGCGTCCCCCTCCTCCGTCTTGGCGTGGATGAGGACATCTAGAAATGCCATTCGACGTGAGATCTTCTTCTCGTCCTTGTTCTTCATTCTCTTTTCAATTACATTTCTGGTAAATCCATGAAGGATGGCAAGGTTTTGTTTCTGCTCCTTGCCCATCTTCATCTTCTCGAACGCATAGTCCCACCAGAGTTGCGGGTGTTTCTGGCGGTTTTGGACGATTTCTGACATCCTACATCAAACAACAACTACTCATTTATGTGTCCTTGAACTAACAAATAAATTTAGGCTATGCACCGATGCCCTCTTATCAACCAACCTTATGATGGCCCGCACATATTCCGAGTCCTTGTTACTTTGTGCGTTGACGGTTTGACCCATGGCGGTTTCGCAGATGATGTCAAGGGCACACAAGGTCACCGCATTTCCGATGTCCACAGGAACACCAGACGAGACTTTTTCATCCACAATTTTCAGCATTCTATCACACTGCTCGTTCATCACCGCAAGAAAGTCTTGCAAGATGTTGAAATGGAATGTTGGTGTAATAAGGCGCCTTCTTTGGTGCCACTTTTTGCCTTTAGAGGTAAGCAGACCTGTGCCAAGCCACGGGTGCAGAAATCGGTAAATAAATGATTTTTCAAGATGCTTTGAACTTCGCAATAAAACTTCAGCTGTTTCAGGGTGAGCCACAGTTACCAGAGGTACAGGCCCCATCCACTGCATCCAAAACTTGCATTTGCGTTCAGTTATCATCATCGATGCCTGGTCAGTAAGAAACTTGAAGAAGTCGGCAGTGTTGCTTGGTAGGATATAGGTATGGCCGTAGAAAGGAAAGGCAAAGTATGGAATTTGTGGCAACTTGCTGTAGGCGATCCTGTTTTTGATGAACCCCACGATCGTTCGCCACCATACGAGAACAGCCGTTGTTACTCCAAGCAAAATGACTGAAGCAGTCAGCGAGAATGCCATGTTCAATTGTAAATTGGTGTAATGTCTAGGTCCTGTTCGCTGAATATATGTAATTGTAATATAAACTGGAATGTCTATTTTAACCACGGTCTAGAACTTTGCCATGTTCACGAACTAATAAACGCTAAAAATATTCCTAAAAAGATTGGCACCCAATTTAAATAGTTCACTTTCTGGTACAACAAGGCTGTTAAGTAACGCACAAAAGCGTGCAAACTGTTCAATGTCAACAAAGTTATTGTTACATTAAAGTTTATAAACTCGCAGCTTTCACTGAAACTAAACTGACAATGCATTGGGATGTCGGCTGTTCCATAAAAATAACTCAAGAAAATCAAACTTTACCCTATATATTGTCTTGTCGCTTATAGTGCCGATGGTTTTAAAGAATACAAGTCAACCGCAAATATTTTTGGAAAACTTGTCATTCGGCGGGAAAGTTACTAAAATCTTTCCCAGACCGCTACGCACAATCGTTGATAAACGCTAAAAACAATCGCAAAAAAGATTGGTACCCGATTTCAATTCACTATCTGGTACAACAAGGCTGTTAAGTAACGCACAAAAGCGTGCAAACTGTTCAATGTCAACAAGGTCATTGTAACGTTAAAGTTTATAAACTAACGCCTACATTCCCTTGTAGCTTTCACTGAAACTAAACTGACAATGCATTGGGATGTCGGCTGTTCCATAAAAATAAATCAAGAAAATCAAACTTACCCTATATATTGTCTTGTCGGTGTGAATAAGCAGCACGTGATAAGGACGGTGTATGGAGTAGGCAATGGTGACGTTGCAAAAAATGATTTCGTTAATCATTACCAACACCTTCGCTGACTTTTGTTAAGTCGCCTTTCACGCCTGTGCCTGAATATATTTCTGAGTTCAAACGAAATAAGAAATACAGCAATTTTCGTGTGAACAATTTTCTTTCTTGTGGCAACAGCTTAAGTAATGTTGAGGTTTCTTGAAAGCAGTTTTGAGGTTTGTCACTGCACGTCGGGTTTGTGGTTTAGCTTTTTTATACAGGACAAGTAGTTGCATTGCGACACGAAGCTCTTGTTTTGTTTGTAGTTTTTCAGACATGGCCTCTAAGAAAGTTTTTCGAGGCGGTACAAACCTATTTGGGGCCTCATATTTGCAAAATTACTTGAAAATACTAAAAAAATGAGTCAAGTTAATGATAAATTGTGCAATAAACTT
>QXVZ01000888.1:0-13865 GCA_008931825.1 Phallusia fumigata
TGAATGACGGTGTAGCTGCAGCGCTTCCAACATTGAATTGGGCTTTTATTTACTTTTTTCGCTTTCCATGACGCTTTGGCGTTGCGCAGTTATTTCCGGCTAGGTGATTGATACAGGGCTATTGTGTGCTTGCGATTTTGTTTATCAAGCTGAATGAACTATTACCAGTGGTCTACCTTCTGCATTTCATGATTCCATCCTCAACATTGCTTTTTATACTAAAACAGGTTTTGTTTTGTATCTTAGGTAGGCAAAAGTTACCTACAAGGTGCATGTTTCATCATAAATACGCTGACTCAAAAAGTTTTTAAAAACTACATGTTTCATGCCTATTGTTTCACTAATGATGACAATATGTTATTGCCGAAACGTTCAAATAACCATACTTGTCGCTTTAAAAAGTATAACATGATGAGAAATATGAATAGATCCATGTTCATAGTTAGGGATGTTCAAAGTAGAATATCGAATCCCGTCTATATCGTGTAATTGGAACCGTTTTTTTTCGAAAACGGCCGTATAAACGTGCATGCGCAATTCGTCTGCACTTCGTATAGTGTGGCACGGACCCAACGGTGCTGATGCAACGCCGTTAGTTTCCTTGTTTTAGCTAACGCACAGCCGCGCGCGTGATAATAAATAATACAAAGACGCAGCAGGTAACGGAAGTATCGCCACGAAGTTGAATTTTCCGCAGCGCAAGCAAAAATTCAGGTGCGTCTTGGACCATGCAACTCGTTTCTTTGTGCGTTTGTAGTGGCACGTTTGTAAAAATAGTAGTTGCTTTACTCACCTCTTACTTACAAAAGTTTTTTTCTACTATCGCACGTAATTATAACGACCACACGTCTGACCTTGTTTGGACGAAAATCACCCACCGTCACACAGTTATATTTAATACAAGTCATGGGGAGTTCTGTACGTTATTCTGCCAAAATTATTATAAGACTTGCATTCGATATTCTGGATTCAAAACAACTATTCTAGAATAACCAGGTATTCTACTTTGAACATCCATGTTTATAGTGTTCCATATGTATTTTCATTATACACCTCTTGCGTAACCTTGCACAGTGAACGTAACGTGGTCGGCATGGGGCGTGTGGATGCTGAAGGAAAACCGGAAGAAATGCATCCGATCCCGTATGTGCATGAACAGCAAGGGCCGGCGTTCTGTAGGATGTACTGGATATGGCATAGAAATTGACGAAACCCAGATAGAATGTGCTGATGATCCGACTGGACGAATTGAAGGTCAGTTGAAACAAGTTTTATAAAGGGTTCGTCCCAGTGGTAATCATTTTTAGTCTGGTGGCTGTCGGACCAGGGTTGCGGAGTCGGAGTTATAGGCAGTCGGAGATTTTGAAAAAAGTCGGACTCGGACTCGTACGAACACTAGGTGTCCGGTCGGAATTTTTTTATCCGACTCCTACAGAGTCCAATTCAATTTTATTAGCTGTTTTTCGTAATTAGGCAATGTTGCTAAATTTTGTTTTTAACGGAAACTTCTGGCAAGTGTTGGCGATGCTTTTAGGTTTATCGAATTTTCGTTTTTTTGGTCAAGTAGTCCAATTTTCAGCCTCTAAGTATACCCGAATGACGATAGACTCCTCTCTTGGCACCATAGTAATACTAAGAGTCGGGGGTCAGCATCCTAGTAATGCGGGGGTCGGGAGTCGGATATTATACCTCCGACTCTACATTCCTGTGTCGAATATGACCAGTACTCGGTAAGCATGGGTTTATGATTTTGCAAATTTTGCAAAGATTACGACGAATATTTAAAATATGAAACGGGCAAGTATTAGGTGGAAGCTAAACGTACAGCAAAGTTTTATATTTCTTCCTCAGATTACACACTCAAAAATAGAATACTTTAAATGTACTGTTAGAAAAAGCCTGTAAAGCTGAATCAAAACCTCACTTCCTAATGCCGAATCAGATATCCCAAATTGCCAACAGCGAAATGTTGCTTATCTGAAACGGCAGCTTGCAATAATGTTGTTATGTTTTATGTCACAGTGTCGGGCAGGTCTACTGGGATGTTTTCCGAAACCAGATACCCCAGTAACTGGTTGTGCATGAACGGAGTGATACTCACAGGTAAATTCAACGGCGACCGAAGAGATGACCTCATATGTGTCTATCCGGATGGTTGGATGTAAGTATAAAGATCTGGGTTAAGGCCCATCAAATTTGCTGAATCAACTTTTTTTTCTGCTATGGACTCGTTGGGTAGATTAAAAGCTCAAATCCTCCTCGGAAAATTAGGTTAACTCTGCGCATTACAATCAACAGCGAGTCTGGTTTGTTGGTCAGTCAAACGCTATCCTGTTATTGACAGACGTCTGTACTTGGCTTCTTACGATGGAAATTTTAAACGATTGGATTGGGAAGGTCAGACCCAATTCTGTCTCTTCGTCGAGTCGCCTGGCCAAAGGCTGGTAGGAGATCTGAATGGTGACGGATACGACGATTTAATATGTCGTAAAAAAGATGGGTAAGTCCCCAATTTTCTGCGACTGCGACAAAAACTGATTTTTCTGTTCGGAAATAGTATCCGAGCCCACTCTAAGCTGGTTGTTGTAGGAGTTTTGTAAACTCATCGATTGGGAATTTTTACGGACATTTTTATGACGGACTTAGGTTTCCTAAACCTACACCGGCCGAAAAATAATAACAGCAACAGGAAAAATTGTAACTCGGGAAGCCGATAACACATAGCAGACAAAATGAAACGAATTTCGTTTTACTCTTGTGCCACAAAATGGCGAAGCGGTTGTAACGAAAACCGAGCGAATGGAACAACAATAATAAGCTGTACAAAAACACGGACAACAAAACAAAGATTACCAACCATTACAGGACTGTAGAAGTCACACTGCTAATTGATGGACTCTTCCCAAACCAGTTGGAGTGGAGTGGAAAAATTCCCACGTGCGTAAACGACGATGTGGCGACGATCGAGGACATGAACGGCGATGGCAGAGCCGACTTTATATGCGGAGACGCCGACAAAGTTCGGTTCAGGGAAGTTTACATGAACGTTTACCAAATATAGCTGTTCCCTCAAGTGTTTGCGACACATATTTTTTGTTTCATTTTTGGTCGTTGATTAATTTGGTTTAAAAATACAAGTTGTATATTTTGTCAATTGAAAGTTTCAAGACAACGGAATTTTTCACAATTCTGAATGTTGGAACCTATTGATCAGTGAAGCACACTTGCAAAATGTAGAAACGTAAAAAAAGAACTTTTGTACAAAATTACTGTGACTACTATTGGCACAAAGAAATGTAATGAAGTCAGTGTAAAAGACAAATCGTGCACATAAAACAAAACAAACTTATAGGGGTGCAGAAACTTGCTAGACATATTTCCCAAATTGTTTCATCAATTTTAGTAGACTTGTGTCAACAGGTCTTATTGTAACTTCAATTATTCNCGGTTGTAACGAAAACCGAGCGAATGGAACAACAATAATAAGCTGTACAAAAACACGGACAACAAAACAAAGATTACCAACCATTACAGGACTGTAGAAGTCACACTGCTAATTGATGGACTCTTCCCAAACCAGTTGGAGTGGAGTGGAAAAATTCCCACGTGCGTAAACGACGATGTAGCGACGATCGAGGACATGAACGGCGATGGCAGAGCCGACTTTATATGCGGAGACGCCGACAAAGTTCGGTTCAGGGAAGTTTACATGAACGTTTACCAAATATAACTGTCCCCTCAAATGTTTGCCACACATATTTTTTGTTTCATTTTTGGTCGTTGATTAATTTGGTTTCAAAATACAAGTTGTATATTTTGTCAATTGAAAGTTTCAAGACAACGGAATTTTTTCACAATTCTGAATGTTGGAACCTATTGATCAGTGAAGCACGCTTGCAAAATGCAGAAACATAAAAAAGAACTTTTGTACAAAATTACTGTGACTACTGTTGGCACAAAGAAATGTAATGAAGTCAGTGTAAAAGATAAATCGTGCACATAAAACAAAACAAACTTATAGGGGTGCAGAAACTTGCTAGACATATTTCCCAAATTGTTTCATCAATTTCAGTAGACTTGTGTCAACAGGTCTTATTGTAACTTCAATTATTCTTCCAAAAGATTAAGAAAATCGTCGAGGTTTTCAACAGTGATGTCATCGTCGTTAGTTGCACTACCTGCAGGAAGGAACTCGTTGCCTGTATATTGAACCAACTCATTGCCGCTTGGCTGAGCAGGTGCAGAATTTTCAAACACATTTGGAGCAGGTGTTATGTCAACAGAGTTATTGAATAGTTCCTGGATCAAATCATAGTCCAACTTCACTTGTTGGTTGTTGGAAAGTCTACGCTTGATACTATGTAAATTGTTNAAAAGATTAAGAAAATCGTCGAGGTTTTCAACAGTGATGTCATCGTCGTTAGTTGCACTACCTGCAGGAAGGAACTCGTTGCCTGTATATTGAACCAACTCATTGCCGCTTGGCTCAGCAGGTGCAGAATTTTCAAACACATTTGGAGCAGGTGTTATGTCAACAGAGTTATTGAATAGTTCCTGGATCAAATCATAGTCCAACTTCACTTGTTGGTTGTTGGAAAGTCTACGCTTGATACTATGTAAATTGTTTTCAATAAAATCGATGTTTGAATGGAGTTTTTGTGGGGGGTTGGGGTTGGTTATCGCCAGTTGATGTGAATTTGGTGTTGAAAGAAGATTTTGTGTTTCATCAGTAGGCAGATTGTCATCTGGGCCCACAATGCCTTTTAACAAATCATCAACTGTATGCGAATCTGTATCATCTGCACTTGTAGCATATGAACTGCTGGGAAGAAAGCTATCAGCCAAATTTGTATTTGGCTGGGGTATATTTTCAGTGCCAGCATTTACTTCAGGACTAAAAACATCTGCAGGACTTGGAACAATATTTGCCATGACGTGTGCATCGTTACCTCCAGCAGAGTACATTTGGTCAGCGGCAATAAAATTTTCAGCAGGTTGAAAGTTATCGGATTCTGAGGCTGATTGTTTATTTGATAAAAGTTCTGTGATGAGCGGCCCTTCTGACGTTGATCCTATATTTGCAGTAACGTTTTGTCCCAGCACACCTTCACTGTTTTCCTCGGTCCGAGGGAGCTTTGGAAATGGTGCTTCATCTGCATACCCCGCTTCTATCATAAGTTGCAAAGGTCTTTTCATTCCCACCCCACCGTGGTGCTTTACAAGACTGACTAGAAACTGAATCAGCCGGTTAACAACCTTCTGCTGGTGAGCATGCTTTTGCCTTAGTGAAACAACCTCTCTCCATAGGTCCTCATTTTCCCGTTTAAGATCCGAGAGCTGCACAGAAATATTGGTTTGTGTGTTCTTGATGTCATGCACATCATCTAGCACTGTTGTCAGTTCCTCGTTCTTGGTAGTTTGGGTAACTTTACGTTTGATGTACTGTAGCAGTCCTTCTTCACCCCGTTTAAAGAATGGATGCAAAAACTCGATTGATTCTTGCTGAAGATTCAAGCTGCCTTGTTGAATGGTGGTGACTTTCCGGAACCCATACATGTTCAGTTGTCTGACAAAGCTTGCAAATTTGTTGTGCTTAAAATACTTTGGAAGAACATGTTTTGAAAACCCAGCTTGATCATGCACCACAAATGACTGGCCATCCTCACTCCATGACACATATTTGTTAAATTCTGGTTCTTGCAACAGATTAACTAACTTCAGTAGAAAAGTTGGGGTCATGTTTGCATACCCTGACAAATTTGCTATTGGCATTGAAGGTATCTGTGAAATTATTAAAAAAACATGAATTTGTGGTAATTTTGTGACAAATACATTGGTAAATATTGACTTACTTTCATTTCCATTTTGTCAGTTTGACCTGACATTGTAGCTTCGTGACCAAATTATAGCATAAGTTACCTAATTACCAACCTGAAATTAAACAACAACAAAAAATAATACATTTCAAAACTTTTTACAAACAAGACGATACACTTTTTCAATATTCTTGGATGTCAAACGCTAGAAACAGCAATAAAACTGGGATAGTATAAACTGCTTTCATCGTAGTGTTCACATTTTTAGAAAATTACTTTTTCTAACTTTCATCAAAATGTCAAACTGCTGCAGCTGTCGTTCCGGTTCCCCATCATTTGTTGTGCAACAATTTATTAAAATCCGGGGCGGCGCAGTCTTGCCGTCACCATTTTATTTTTTGCGAGTTGGTGATCGCCTAATTTGGTTTGAGCCAAAATCCATCGGATTTTACTGGGCTGTGGAAAAACAAAAAGCCAAGACATATTTTAAACTTTTTTATTGTATTGACCCGACCTAACCTTGTGTAAATACCAATCACTCGAACACCTCGACGGTTATGTGCAGTTGCGTCGCCAGCTGAAATTTTTGAGGGGGCAAAGTAACCTAACTTAAAATTTAGGGATGTTTTTCAGGAGTAGCCTACTTCAATGTACAATTTCAAAATTTAGGTGGGACCATGCCCCCCTTTGGCTATGCCCCTGGTTATGTGTACCTTTGATGCGTACTTACTTAAGACGTGTGACTAAAATCGCCTATTTAAAATATTACGGTTTTCGTGTTTTTTGTGCTTCGTTAAAAAAACGATTTGTTGAAATGTGAGGTGTGCTGAAGGTTACAGTGACGAAACCCTATCGCCGGGGAAATATCGCCTGTTTGTTCTCTCGTTTTATTTTGTTTCATGGAGGCGTGCAAGAAGTGGCAGAAAATACTTTTCAAGACTGACGATTGTAGTTTTGGTGTGTTTTGTATACTGGAGATGTAAAAACTTGCGATGGCATTAATATTTACTCCAACCAACCAGGTTCGTTTAACGAACGTGGCGATAGTTCGCATGAAGAAGGGAGGTAAGCGGTTTGAAATCGCCTGTTACAAAAACAAAGTTATGTCATGGCGAAACAAGACTGAAAAGGACATCGACGAAGTTTTACAGACGCACAGCGTTTTCACAAACGTTTCAAAAGGCCAAACGGCAAAAAAGCAAGATATGGTAAGCGCTTTTGGTACAGAAAACCAAACGGAGGTGTGTTTGGTAATACTAGCCAAGGGAGAACTGCAAGTGTCAGAGAAGGAACGAAGTGACCAGCTGGAGTCCATGTACCGGGACATTGCCACCATCGTCGCTGACAAATGTGTCAATCCAGACACCAAGCGCCCCTACACGGTAACTGTCATCGAAAGAACTATGAAAGAGGACATCCACTATTCAGTGAACCCCAACCGCAATGCAAAGCAGCAAGCTTTGCAAGTTATCAAATTGTTGAAGGAAAAAATCCCAATCAATCGTGCTGAAATGAGGTTAAGGTTTTTCCTGCCTGGTAAGGATTCCAAAAAGACCAAAGAAAAGCTAAAACCTTTGATAAAGACTGTAGAAAATGAAGAGTTCTCTTCAGGACTTGAAATGGTTTGTTTGGTGGATCCAGGATGTTACCGTCAAATAGATGAAGTGGTAAGTAAAGAAACTCGTGGCAAAGGAAAAGTTGAGGTGCTAAATTTGAAAGAAGTTGAAGAAAAAGAAGAAATGTTGTAAAGTGTTGTTTCATGATATTGTCCCTACCTATTTACCAAAGCTTTGCAGTCTATTTGTGATACATTGCTCTCTGATAGCATTTATTGAAAATAACCAGTTGTAATGACTGATTTAAGTCTGTTCAAGTTGGTAATAAAAGACTTAATTTGACCGGAGTCACAAAATTGGTGTACTTCACGCTACCAAAGTTAACCAGTCGTTTTACCGACTTATTTTGCTTAAACCAAGCCCTTTTTATCAGTACAAAACGCAACATAACTGCTAGTTTGTGAAGTGCAAAAAATGACATTTTTTTGAATTAAGTTTGTCATGGACTAAACTCACGCCCTGCCTCTCCAAAGATTACCACTTGATTAGTGACTCTGATACAAAAATGTGTTTACAATACTGAAAATTAGGCATGGTACATGTACAATACAACATGTGTGCACACTACTAAACATGCATTACCTTTTCTTTCCTTACCAATGTCCCATACTAATTACCATAAGACTGCGATTTTAATCCAACATTGGTTAAACAAGGCATATCAAAACTAAAATTGAAGAAAGCAAAATGAGGTTAAAGCGTTATAGGCAGATACATTTTGCAAGTCTTCAAGTGAGCAAGAGCATCTTCTTTAGTGGGCGAAGTAATGTGACATTGCTTGCAAGTGACGGTGTTGTTTTTTTCATGTCGTGCAAGGTGTTCTTTCAGGTTGTGTTTTAGTACAAAAGCTTTGCCACATATTTCACATGTGTGGGGTTTCTCTCCCTCATGAAACTTCATGTGCCGATACAAGGACTGCCTGCATGAACAAGTTGAAAGTGGTAATATATATATAATAATTGCACAAAAAAGTATGAAAGCAATAATAATACTGACCTAAATGTAAAGGACTTTCCACAAAGTGTGCAAAGGAATGGTTTTTCTCCAGTATGCTTGCGCAAATGGTCTTTTAAATTCTTTTTATCAGCAAAACACTTTCCACATTCAACGCAGACATCTGTTTTCTCTTCGCTATGTGTGCGGAGATGCATATTAAGCAAACTTGCAGCCTAAATGCAGAGATTTTTAAGTTTTCTGACATACAGAAAAATGCTTAATCTTTTGATACAGCACTGGTAATATTCCACTATGTTTGAGTGCCTGACAAATTAAAAATAAAAGTAGTGATTTCAATGTTTTTTGCTTCTTACTTGTATTCTACTTCTACAAGTTGTATAATTACATCAGGTAAAAAATACTGCATTTTTAAACACATTTAGTCATGGAAACTTAAATCTTACAGACAACAGTTGATGCCATTGGATTCATGGGTTGGGGCAAAGATTTCACCAGATAAGCTACTGCAGTTAACTTTTGGAACTACATATACCAAGTTTCATGTGGTTTAAAGGGGAACTTCATAAAAAGCTTCTTACCGTAAATTCTTTGCCACAATGGTCACATGAAAACCGCTTGATAACTCCATGAATTTGCTTTATGTGAGTCACCTGATCATGCTTTTTGTAAAACATTTCATTTGGACATAACACACAAGTCCAAGTTTTTGCCGGTAAAATGGCTTTCCTGTGTGGCATTTTTTGTGTAAGTGACTTTCTTGGTTTGCGGTGAGGGACTGCATTCAGTTCGATGGAGTCATCATCAAACTCACATACAATGGATATACAATCTACACTGCAATTGTCATCATTAGACATTACATCAACATCGGAGTGACTCAATCTGAAAAAGAAAAAAACAGTTCATGTTTACAACTTCCCCAATGGCCTTCAAATGCCAATGCCATGTTATTAGTCGAAACTTCACACTAAAAACAAGCTGTAGAAAATATGTTGTAACATCTCACTGGTTTCTCAGTTGACAAAGTGATCTATGCTACCCACATAGTACATACCCATGATCAGGTAGAGCAGGGGAATTTTGCATGACCACAGTTTGCAAGTTTGCGTTTCCAGGTGTTGTTTGAGTCTCCATCTTCGGTTTCTTGTGACATGATGTTTCACTGTTAGATTCCACTGAATGTCTTTTACTTGTTTCGACTTGTGGTGGTTGATTGTCTTTCTGTGCTTCAACATTTATCGTATTATGTGAAGCAACATGGTCCGTAAACAACGTTGTGTTGGATGTTTCAAATTTCTCACTGCAAAATTCACATTTCAACATGATTTCATCAGTTTGAGATGGACTGACTTGGTTTTCTGCATCTTTTATCGATTGTGCATTAGTTTCCTGTTTAATCAAATTGGTGCACTCAGTAACAACCTGTAAAAAGTGAAATGAAATGTTCCATTAAAAAACTCTTTCTGTTGATAAAACATTTTCAACACAAAAATATTTTTTTAACGTGCTCATTTTGAACTCACCTCATTAAAATTGCACCATTTTGCACTTTTTAATATGGATCGCAGATCATCGATGGACAAGCCATTGTATTCAATTGCACCCAAATAAAAGTATGGAATCAAACGAAGAAAACTTGTTGGTGTAAACACCTTCAATCTTATCTCCTTCACTAGGCTGCTAGGCTGTGCACTTGACTTTTTAGAGGATTTTTGAATTAAATTGTGAAGCTTTGGCGAGGCAGCAGCCAAAATGCAGGAATGCACGTTAAATTTTTCTTTTCCGACTTTTGCAACAACATCACAGTATTCCTGGTTTAACTGCTGCTGATACAAGGCAGAAAGCCTTTCTTTTCCCACAGTGCTATCTCCAGTTTGTATCATGATGATATATGTTTCAGAACACCAAGGTTTAGTTTAGTTTCGTTACAAAGCCTTTTGATTTTGATGTTGTTAAAATCCGCTCCTGATATACCTTTTGCCATCATCCGATGACAACTATTAATCCTGTTTTATACGTTCCTCTCCTCCGTTATAATGTGGTCCAAAATGAGTTGAGTTTATTTCCGANATATACCTTTTGCCATCATCCGATGACAACTATTAATCCTGTTTTATACGTTCCTCTCCTCCGTTATAATGTGGTCCAAAATGAGTTGAGTTTATTTCCGAATCCATAAAAAAGTTTTAACACACAATCCCCCACAAATTAAAATTTTCCGCTTTGGCACGCTTATACTGTAAAATATTACCAGTAAATGCATAGTGATCATATTAAATTACGCTTGGATCTACTATTCCGTGGTAAGGTCGCAAAATTGGTAAAATTTTTGGCTAAAAGCGATTGTTTTGGGCCAATTTTGTACAAAACGCAGGGATTTTTAACTGCCGCTAGACATTTGGAAAATTTGGACGAGTTGTAGTTCTCACAAGACATTCCATTGGACAACTGCGAAAAACGATTGACAACCTTTTAGACACGCGGCGACTAAAATAAGTTATTAGGTATTAGAATATGGCCGATCATTTTTCGCCCCCGAATTGTTGCTGGGATTTTTAGTCTGACAACCATAATTTGTTTTTATATTATTGTAAATGTACGACGCCAACGGTTACACATAGCCCTTCGTTCTACATTTAAGGTATTTTTATGTGTGTAATAGAGGGTGTTTACATTTAATTTTTGTTTTGTTGGCTAGCTTACTAGTTTATTTTTTGTCAGTTAATAGAAATCTGACCTTAAAAATTCCCTTTTCAAACACTTTATTTGATGGCCCGCGACAAACAGGTTAATGTTGGACCGCATGATATAGCTCTTACGTGTCCCGCTAATACCGTGATGCAATAATCAGGAAAAAGAGCAAGTGTTGCATAATAGGATCACTGGCGTATTCGGGAACATTCTCATCACAACAATCCACCAACAATAGAGTTTGTTTAAGCAGCTGAACATGCATTCGTGTACACTTGTAGCGACCAAAGTGGCCTCTTCACCTTACTAAAGCACCATATTTCGTCATTCGATGAAGTTACGTGTCCATATGCACAATCATGTTTCGTGTATATATACCTGACGTACACTTTTAACAGCGCGTTATAAGATACAGTTTGTTACCCTCGTCGCTCGTGTCTACGGATAAAGTTGAAATTTGCCACATGGACGTTATTGTAAAAATGTCGATTTGGGCTGTGATTTTGGTGCTTGTGGGGGGTCAGTTAAACCATCTACTTCAGAGCACGATGATTGACGCTGGAATCATGTCAAAGAAAGTGCAAATGTCCGACGCATGGTAAGAAAAAATAACAAAGTGTAACGATGCCAAATATTGGTGCAAGGCGATTTTGGTTGTATGTTTGTTGACTAAGGCACTCATAGTGTGCAATTCCCTTTAAATGAACACAAATTAAGTTACTGGAATAATAAGTGATACTGCATACTCGTTTTAAAGACCTAGCCGTTTATTTAAACCGTATTATTTTTTTTATTTATCCCCTAAAACACTGTAAAAAAGTGAAAGCTTCGCAACTGGATGCTGTTTTATGATTTATGTCTCATAAAGTAATTTTACTCGGTTATCAATAAAAGCTGACATATAAAGAACGTCTGATAATATTGTTTTTTTATTGTATTTGTTGTTGCGTTTTAATTTTATAATATACCACAGGTGAAATATTTTGTTATTTCAGCAAATTCGAGATGCTGCCAAAATGGTTTAAAGATGTACTGCAATGCGAAGAAAAGGACAAGAAAAAAAGTTCGCCGAAAACGGGAATGCCAAAACTTGATCTAAAGCTCGATTTGGATGCCGACTTGTTGCAAGAAATTCGTTTCGAAAATCGCGAAAAGACACCAATAGATAAAGTGGTCGAATATGTCAACAGGGGGTTCGCATACCTTCAGCGACTGGTTTTACCTGAGAAATTCGTCATGCCCTGCATTCTCGGCGACTGCAACATGGACAAGAAAATCAAACTGGAAAAAGAAAAGTACGCGAACTTTATTGGGCGTAAAGTGCCTGTCAGTCCTCCTGATGAACCGATCGACGTCAAACGAACTATTCCAAAAACGCCAAAAAATGATTAGTGTATCTTGTATACAAGTTAACTTAATTGCGATTGAACTGACGCTAAGGCCAGTACATCGCGGCATCTGAATAGTTGCTTTTGTGTGGCCTTAAAGTTTGATACCACGTACGTTGCACAGGGAACCATTTGTTTGATGCTTTTTTGGCCCTTTTTAAACTTTGATTTCAACTTTTCTTTTTGCATTACACATACAATTTTTAGGTTAGTTTAATAGTTCTATTTAAATTTTGTTTATTCTGCTGAACTGTCGTGACCGCAAGCCTGTTATTATCGACACTATTTTAAAAACCAAAGCAGCAGGTGTTCGGACTGGTTGAAATCCTATTAAAAACAGCTGCACCAGAAACAACCTGAATATAAATTGCATATGCTTAGGGGGCATCTTGCATAATATTGACAGCCCCAGCTGTCTCTATAAGGAACAGTTTGAAGGCTATATTTATTATAATATATATATTGAATAAAAAAGAAACTCCACACAAATTAAACAGTTCTGAGGCTGCTAGGGGGGTTTGCAAAGAATTAAATTAGCTTATTTTAGCAAAAATTTTCAATTAGATAAACCACAAAATCGTTTGCAGTCAACTGTTGCTTGCTGATAGCTGCAAAGTCCACTTCATTACCACGAAACCATCCAATCAATCATTTGGAATATAGGGGTTTAACAAGGCCACCAGGGCAACAAATATTTTTGATCGATTCCCACCGGGAATAATTTGCAATCGATGACGCACGGGAAAACAGACGTCGGGAGAAT
The DNA here is from genome assembly GCA_008931825.1 of Phallusia fumigata. Taxonomy (NCBI): domain Eukaryota; kingdom Metazoa; phylum Chordata; class Ascidiacea; order Phlebobranchia; family Ascidiidae; genus Phallusia; species Phallusia fumigata. The sequence continues at coordinate 13,232 of QXVZ01000888.1, forward strand.
GGTTGAGAATTTTTAATAAAAGGCGAATCGATACCAGCTATCGTGATCGAGGTGTCAAAATCCGCAATAACAAAGCCTGCAAAATGCGTTGAGCGTCGCAGTCACAAGGTTGTTTAAAAGGTCTTCAAGTGTCAGGCTGTTTTAAAAAAATATTTTTTGGTCGTGACCCCATCGACCGTCAAAAGTTTTGACAGGTTGGCGATGTACAAGGATTTAAGCAGCAGGGAGTCGAACTGCTTGTTGTGTGGGTTCAGGTTCGGTTCGGGTTCGCTATTTATTGTTTTTAGAGGTTCGGGTTCGGTTCAGGTTTTACGAAAAAAATATTTTCCGGTTCGGGTTCAGTTCCGGTTCGGGCAAATTAATCGGTCCGAACCGGTTTGCGGTTTTTGAACCGGTTTTAATACCCTTTTAGAAAAATGAGTCTTCATTTTTACTGGTTCGGTTCCGGTTCAGGTTCAATGCCAAACGAAATATAGGGTTCAGCTCCGGTTCGGGTTTTCAAGAAAATGAAATTTACGGTTCGGGTTCGGTTCAGGTTTGACGAAATAAACCGCTCAAACCGGTTCGCGGGTTCGGGTTCAGTTCCGGTTCGACTCCCTGGTACTTTATAAACATGAATTTCTTCATTGATTTA
>QXVZ01000902.1:0-13427 GCA_008931825.1 Phallusia fumigata
TTGTTGAATGAAAGACAGGAAGAGAAAAAATGCTTTCAGGTGAAATAAGTTTCTAGTTCCTGTAAAATAAAGCTAAAACAACATAAATCTAAGCAAGCTTTATCTACACCAATAGCAAACTGCACTGTATTGTAATGACCGGAAAGAGTGTTACACAACAACACCATCTGAGGTATCGTTACCATGTTGGCAGAAGGAGCTACAGGGACAAAGGGGCAAATAAGCGCAAAGTGCAGGACACGACAACCCAGTAAAACCTTGGGTGGTGAAAAAACATAACAGAAAAAAATTTTACCAAAAAAAGTAATGGAACCAAAAACCAAAAAAAAACAAATTAAAAAGTTTAAACTGACTTTTAACATGCTTGTAGACCTCAGAATTCAAGTGAAATACCTGTTGATCTTGCTGGTCTCCCAGATCATGTGATCAACCGATTGCCCTTAATAAAAATAAGGCCTGGGGGACGTTTGCTTGCTCCTGGTAGACAATGTCGACTTTGTCTTCGAGCCTATGAAGTGAGTCAACTTGTGAGAAGACTTCCTGAATGTGGACATACTTTTCATCGAGACTGTATTGATCAATGGCTTCGGGGAGATCACAGGTACAAAAATTTTATCACAAGAGGGATTGTATTGAGTAACTTTCACAGAAAAGTAAATAATTTTAGAATGTGGAACCATTGAGTCTATCCCATATGTAGGGATAGATAATATTGAAAATTGTAAATGTGTGAATCGAGGTACCAGACTCCACAATGGGTGAGGTTACATGTTTATACATTAAGCCTATGTACAGCGGTAAAATCTGACAATGACTTGGTAAAAAAACGATTCTACCAACAAATAGTTCATGATCTAGAACAAGTTCAATTTACAAACAAAAATAGTTGTTATGTGATGCAAAACATGTCAGTGGCATTTATAAACGTTTTATAGTTCTAATAATTTGTGGTTGGTGCTGATCCTACCTACTTATATGGTTTTTCATACTTTTTAAGGTGTTGTCCAGTTGACCGTCAACCAGTTTATGATCCCAACTCAACCACAACAAAATCTGCTGAAAAACCAAAGTCTGCTGCACCAGCAATGTCAGCAGACCAATCATCTGACCTTGTAGTGCCTGGCATAGGGATTGTTCGTATATCACCATTGCCGCATACAAGCAACAGGACTGCAGCAAGTTTAACCCAAAGTGCAGGAAATAGAAGGTAATTTTTTACCTTTTGACATGATGTAATGAAACTTGCAGGCTGTGGGCAAGTGTCCAAGTCTTTTTTTACCGGCTGGAACCTATTCATCAACATAGGCAGCATACAAAGTTTTTGCAGCATACACAAATTTTCGTTGATTTATAACATTGTTTTTCCTCTGCAACAACCTACTGCTTTGCAATTCAGGCGAATACGATACAACTTCAATGAAAGGCAACCAAGAATAGAAAGTGGTACAGGAATGGTGAACCAGTTGAATGATAACATAACAGTGGGGGATATATTAATTCAAGCGGATGCCATTGGAACTATGAGGCCTAAACCTAAAACCTCACTAGACTCTGATGTTTTGCACATTAGAGATAATAGATATCATGAAGGAGGCCCAACTTCAACATCTTCTGCTTTACAACTTTCAGAAGCTTTCAAACTAAGTCAGCAACAACGTGAAGAAATAAAAAAGCAAAACAAAAAAAATGTGAACAAACCAACAAAAAGGTTGAAGTCACGTCCAAAGCCTGGAGATACTGATGTCCCATTATTTCCCAGAAATAGGGAAGAAACTTTTTCACTTAGTGGAACGTCTATTATAAAACCTCGTGATGATGATCCAGAAATGTGTGAAGATCGAACATTTCAATCAATTCCACCTGAATACCCACCTGTTTTTGCTGTAAGTTGGTTAACACAGGTAACTTGCTGTTTACAAACCAAATGTTGCAGGCCGATGTAAGACCGACTGTTTTTCGAAGATAAAGTTGTAGGGGAAGAATTGGATACAGAAAGCAAGGAGATCAAAGTTACACGAAAAAATTAATTGCTTTTGATATTGATTAAACCTTTATATTTATTTGTTAATACTGGCTAATTTAACTAAACATTTTCTATTCCAGAATGCAGCACCCAGGCAGTACAGGCATTCCTACATGCCCAGTGCACCTATGACGTCACCGGAGCCAATAGTTCATCATGAGCACCCAGTCCTTCAAGTTGATATTATGAGTGGAAACCAAGACATGGAACAGGATATCGCAAACTTGGAGGTGGAAACGAAAAATCTCCTGGCTTCAAATACTGCCGGTGTCAAAAGGTTTAAANTGTTTTTCGAAGATAAAGTTGTAGGGTAAGAATTGGATACAAAAAGCAAGGAGATCAAAGTTACACGAAAAAATTAATTGCTTTTGATATTGATTAAACCTTTATATTTATTTGTTAATACTGGCTAATTTAACTAAACATGTTCTATTCCAGAATGCAGCACCCAGGCAGTACAGGCATTCCTACATGCCCAGTGCACCTATGACGTCACCAGAGCCAATTGTTCATCATGAGCACCCAGTCCTTCAAGTTGATATTATGAGTGGAAACCAAGACCTGGAACAGGATATCGCAACATTGGAGGTGGAAACGAAAAATCTCCTGTCTTCAAATACTGCCGGTGTCAAAAGGTTTAAAGAAAGAGGACATCTGTTTAAAGGACCCTCAAGTAAAAATGGTTCAGGTTTAAATGGACAAGACTTGTTCAAAAATGTGGATTTTGGTGTGGGGGAAAACCCTCAACCAAATTTTATGGTTTGTCACAGTGCAACAACTGCCTTCCACAGGCCTCCCAGCCCAACTATCTGAAGCCATTATATTGCTTACATATATATACCGCTACATATTTATTTGTATATTTTCCCGTTACAATGTTTTGTTGTCTGTTGTCAACAGTGTTATAATTATACAAAAAAATTTCAAATGCTTGTTTACCTTGGAAATAATTAGTAGAACCAGAACAAATTTTTATAACAAACTTAAACAGTAAATTTTAATAGAGCAAGTAGAAGACAAGGTGTATTTCAGCATAAAACCAATTATGATACTGCAACTGGTCTAACACCTACAGACTGAAAATTCTTACATGTGATAAACTATATCACAAAAACTGGTAAACTAAGTAACAAGTTGCTGGACCAACTCAAAGAACAAAAATTGGCTATTTTGATTGACTTTTAATTACGACCCTTCGACAATGACAAATGCCCCTGTACATCTGTGCTCATGTATAAATTCACATAGAATGATAGGCCACGTTTTGAAATAAACTGTGAAAGGTGGTGATTGTATATGTAATTATGGTGGTACATAGTTGAGTAAGTGCACGAATTACATTTGTAAAACCACAAAAGTTGCCTGGAAACTGTGTAGAGACCAGGGACCCCACAACTGCTCCTCCAGTTATGTGGCAATTGTTCATCTCAATAAAAGGATTGTTTTAAAGGTAGGTTGGTTAAGATAGTTGACATTAATATGGAATGCATAAAACTGGCAAGGGAAAAGGTGATGTCTAACATTAGGTCTTTATAACATTAGGTATTGTAACAAACTTGGATGTCAGTTATACAAACACAGTTGTTTTGCTGCATGTGGTAATGTTATGTGATTTTTTGTAGCTAGTGCCTCAAAAATGTATTGTGACATGTATGCTGTGGACATGCAATCATGTCTCTTTGCACTTCTCAACACATAAAAGAATTAGATGCACATAAATATGTTTGATGATTAATAAATGAACCAAAAGTGTAAGAAAAAGGTCACCAAGCAATTGTAGCAAGTAGTTGCAAAGAAGGAATACGACAGAAAAAAGAACAAGTATAAAGCATTCTGCAAGCAAGCCTAATACCGTTGCATGAGATGCTGCCCTTCATTTATATGTCATCATCAATGACATGTTTAAAAGACCATCATTCTTGAACTCATTTGGCCTTTGGTTTTTTTATGGCAGCTGTGAACTTTCATTCCTTGTTTATTGCCCTTCTGAGTTTTGCTGACTCCGCAGTTTGCAACGGTTAGTTGACAACATCAATTGCCTTCTTGTTTGCTAAGTCTTATGGCAAGTTCAAGATCTTCTTCTTCTTGCCTTTGTTTCCGCAATCGTTCTGCTTCAGCTTTACGACTTTCCTCCTGTGCCCAGGCCAGCTGCTCAGCCTCCGACAAAGCCTGTGTAAGTGAATGAAATCTTATCACTAGTTTGCCAAACTGGTGGTTTGCAAAAATGCATTTGCTTTTTACCGTGTCTTACAACTTATACCTTTACATATCTCAGCAACAGACATGAACAGCTAAACACCAAATGGATCTGCTATTTTTTTGAAAGTCAAACATTACACTTAAGTTAAAAATCTTCTTGTAGTGAGGTGCAAATGTAAATAAACAAGGACTTCGAGATTACAAAGCCCCCCAACTTCCATCTGCTTTAACTCAGACAAGCAGTCCATGATATATTGAACTCGAACTCACTTCATTATATATAACTCTGTCTTATGTTTGGGATACTACAAATGCAGACATTACTTGCCCATTTCCAAATAGGCCAAGTTTCTCATTTTCCAATTTTTACTGTCACTGGGTCATTTTCTAAAATCAAAGAAATCGTACACACCTTCGATTTAGGCTTTTTATGTTTTCCTCCATGTTTGCCATGCTTCGAATCAGATCCTACCATATCATCTGGTTTAGCTGGCCTGGAAGGTGCTTTCTTGTCTGGTTTTGCTGAACCAAATGGGTCACCAAACAAATCACCACCACTGCTCGATTTTACAAAGGAATCTCCGCCGAATGGGTCGTTGCCCGCTCCTGTTTTTCCTGAACCACCAAATGCTGAACCCCATGGGTCTAAATTATTCTGGAAAACAAAATAGAGTGATGTGTATAAATACCTGTGTTTGGTGCAAACGTTAATGCATCATTATGTTGATATGAGGTATTGCTGTTGTTTTTTTCCAACATGTCGTTTTACTATTTGGGCCAGTATATTTTTGATGCAAGTTATTATCAGATCAGTGTTTAGTGTTCCAATGGTTGGGTAACTTTCATAAAAAAGTAAGGTGACTGTGCAGTAAGGTTTTAGAACTTTGACCACTGCAACCAGTGATAAATATATTTAAACAGAGGTCGTGTTCAAAGACAATGTTAGGTATCGTCTGACATACTTCATAGACACACCAATCACAAAATTAAACAAACTACAACACAAGTAACACACATCTTTGTTTGTGGCATTCGGAAATGCATCCATATCCTTAAACATGCTTCCGCTCTCCTTGTTGTCAGAAAATGCATTGGCAAAGCTTCCTGCATCAAACATGGAACTGGTAGTGGTAGTTTCCTTCCCTGAGGCAAGTGAACTTGGTGTCGGTGTGTCTAAGCAGCAACAACGATTATCGTAAACCTTCAACTTTGTAAATGGGATATGACAACAAAGTACAACCTACACCCAGCTTACTGGATTTGTTCGTTGTGGAGTTGGCTGAGCTTGAGAACATATCACTTGTGCCGAATGGGTCAGTGCTGAAAGTTGACGATGGGGTCTCATCAAATGCTGCTGTGCTGGAAGCATCTAATGGTTGCCAAATTTTAGGTTAATGAAATTACCTGCTAACATTTTATTTTTTGGCAGTTTTGCTGCACACTGAAAATTTTTAGCCTAACCAACAACAATTATTTGAAAATGCTGCATTTTTATGAGAAAAACAGCATAAATTTACAAATACCAGAAGTAATTGTAAAAATAAAATTATTCACTTCATTGGGAAATAATTTATATATTTGCAAGGTCATAATGACAAGGAGAAAGAAACCTGCTTGTGGAAAAGCAATATGGCTCAGACTAAAAAGTCATCAATCACTTTTCTATGCCAAGCTAATTGCCCCACCACCAGCCAGCATGCTTGATGCTAAATATACATTTCCACCAATTTCCTGTGCATGAAACTTTTTGTTCTGGTTTGCAGCTGTTTTCCAATTTCAAATAATCATATTCAACAACTGTGTCCTGTTGTTTTACTGTTTGCATTCAAATGAATCTCTGACGGTTTGTGCTGTGTAATTACAAGCTACCTGTTGTTATGATAAGTTTCATCTGATCATGTAATCAATGCTACACAGACACTGCAGGTGTTTTCCACTTACTGTTTGCGAAAGGATCCTGACCAGAGAATGGATCTGCAGAGGTATTTTGAGCTGGAAAAGGCTCTGAACTGAACCCAGTTGTCGCACTTGATTGAAAAGGATCGGATGTAGCAACAGATGTTGTTGATGAAGATGCAAATGGGTCAGATCCAGCAAATGGATCAGCTGAGGAGGTTGTTGTTGCTGGGGCTTGGGTTGCAAACGGGTCGGCTCCACTGAATGGGTCACTTCCCTCGAAAGGGTCAGATGCTACATTTGTTTATAAGTATGCTATTTTAAAGCAGAGGATTGCAAAATTTACAATAAGTGGGTGTTTTCTAATTGAAAAATGGCACACAAGTTTGCAAAGCGATGGTTGTTCTTGACTTTACAGTTGGGCTAAAACTATATATAAGTGCTCCATTTAGCCATGAACTGACTTTGTAATGTTTTTACCTGGTAAAGAATGTTGTGAAATTATGTCATCACATAAATCACACATACATGTACCTACATACCAACAATGCTATCTGCTATATATTTTTAACCCAACCAACAGAAGGTAAACTGTAAACTTACTTTTAAAAGGGTCTGAACTGTCTTTAAATGGATCTTCGCTGAGGTCCTTCTGTATGTCATCAACTTTTTCTTGTAGACCTCCCATGCTGAACACACTCTCACTTATTCCAATAGTAGCAGTAGCGGTCTGAACAGCAACCAACAAATGTCATTCTTTGTCCAAAATGTGTCACACTTTAGCTTACAAATTCACAGCAAAATTCATGGTTGTTTTTATTTTTTGAAATAAACTTAGTTTAAACATTTCGAAGAACCCTAAATAATGGTGGAAGACATTAAGTGAAGTCAAAATAAAAGTCGGCCCACTTAATCAAATTTTTTTAATATTCACATAGTGAGGCAGGAAGAATAAGTGAACTCTTTTATTTATTAGCAAAATGCATTGTGTCATTGTTTTTTTTTTTTAAACTTTTTACATAAATTAAAAGATTGATCAAGTCATTTGCATCCATTTACTTGGTGTCTCACCGAAGAAAAACCTATTTTTAAACAAACTACCAACTCACCGTGAATGCATCAATGCTGAAATCACCATTTGATTCACCTGCATAAAATAAAAAACAGGTCATTAAATATGACCTGTATGAGGTAAAATAGGTCAACACATCAATCAATGTTCCTACTTTTGATTGCTGCAATTGCATTGTCGTATTGGTCAATGTTGGATTTCACATTTTTTTCCTGGTCCTGAAGTTGCTTGATTTTAGATTGCACCTGCAAAAACAATAAGCAGGTCCGCAATTTAATATCCACTGACTGTGCAATACCTAGGTAGCAGTTTTTATGGTTCTCATTATTAGCAATATTGCTCAAAGGTACTTTTCTATTGGGGGCCAGATTAGATCCATTGTGTTTCCCGAGATACATTCATTGGATTAAGAAAACAGTTGGAATACACAATGAAATTTTTACACTGAATAAAGTGCAAATGATTGTTATGTTGGTACATGCCCAAATGTTTTATAGTTTTTTAGTAATTTGTTTCAAGACACTTTCATCACTTTAAATAATAATTCGTATTACGTCACTCTACTTTAAAAAGGTGAGCTTAAACATACTCTATATCAAGGGTGGGCAAACTTGTTAAACGGAAAAGTCACATGCAGAAAACCACAAACACCAGCGAGTTGCAAAATTAGTTTGCACAGTAGTGTCAACACACATACAATAAACAACAGATACTGAAACTTTTGTTTTTGTATCATTTGCTAGTGTTTTAAAATCTGGCCAATGTTGTGAAAGCTGTGTAAGGTAACAACTCTATCAATTTGGGATATTATTATTCAACTAGAAGAGAGAAAAACATCCTGACGAGAGCCGCAGTTTGCCCACTGTTGCTCTATATATTTACTTACTATTAAACTGAAATTGCAAACATAGCCATTGCTCTTTAATGTTCAACCACAACTGATGTCTACATCGGTTAAACAATTGTTTATTCTGTTAAATTTTATAAATAACACACCTGTGTAATTTCAGTTTGTGCTTGTTTCGTAGTTCGGCCGATGTTGTCTTGTTGTTGTTTTCCAGCCTCAAGCCTTTGTTCAAGTTGTGTTTCTTCTTGTTTCAACTCGGCAAGGTCATTACGAATTTTCCTCAAATCAGTTTCCTGCTGATTGACAGAAGCTTCTTGTGCTGCTATCTGTGCTCGCAAGCTTTTAATCTGAAAATTTTTTTGGGGGGTTTAAGCAAGTCCGAAAACTAAAACAAAAAGGTACAAAAATCATGTGGAAAACCAACAATATAAATCTTTACCATTAGCCCTTTACTTTGCTTATGCCCCTTTTGTGGCTATTTTACCAAGGTTAGAACAATAAACATGTATAATCTGATTATACTTTCTTTAAGGGAAACTCTTAAGGTGCTTAACAATTTTCTTTTTTCCTATTTTACAATAGTCAACCATTACACCGGTCTACAAATACTTGGTCAATCTACTGCCAGTCGTAAAAATAGTAACGATGCATATTTTGTCATAATTTATTGTAAACAGGTTGCCAATAATTAGGATTAACAACTGCTGGTATTACGTATGGTACCTAAATGTTCGGTTGCAGAACTTGTGACTATTTTTTTGTTGTCGTGCTGAGAAATATTTGTTGAACCCGAATCTAGTTAACAGGTGTGTCACTTACATTTTCATTTTCTTCCTGGAGTTTGAGCCTGGCATCGGTCAACATGCTGTCCAGTTTATTTCTCTGTTGCTCGAGTTCTTCTAACCTTGTGTGCGCTTCTGCTTTGTCACATTCCAACTGGGCGAGGGAGCTGCTGTCACGATCCAAAGTGTCTTGTAACTCCTACATACATTAAGATCATTTGTATCAAGGATTGTTTGTAAAATCACCAAGTTTAAATATTGTCCATCATGATATTAAATGATTTGCGTCTAAAAACTAATAGAAACAACACATCCCTACTCAATATTAAAAGAAGTCCTATAAAAAGTGACATGCATAAAAATGATGTGTATATAAATGAAATCCTGGACAACCAATCTAATGAAGACCAAATTATGGCAGATATGAGTTGGTGGTGAGTTCAATACACACAGTATCATTAGGTCTAAGTGTAAAACTTGTATTTACAAAGTATACACACTTAGCTACAAGGCACTGTACATACTGCTATGTTGCTACGCAAACAAAAGTAATGGTACATCGCCCAAATAAATTTTTCTCGTGTATATATTTGATGACTGACTCACAAAAAACATTAAGAAAGGGAGTGTGGTCAAATTTCTTTTTTTAAACACCTACACTGATATTAGTTTCAAGAACCTTTTCTTAATGGCCGTGTTTACCAAACAAATTTAACTGTATTCTACTGTCAATGTCAGCAACCAGATAATCCACCCAAACAATACGCTAAGCTGTATGTAAAACTACAATCAATACAGGTTTTGATGTGCATTGACTTACAGGCCGCTTTCCACATAATCCTCCCATAGCATGTTAGTGCAGGTCTGAAACCATCTCTCTGTCCTAAACCAGCAGTTTTCTACTTTTGAACCGACTCATAGTTATTACAACCAAATCAAATCAGCTTTGGCAAAAACACATCTGACAGTTAAAAACGTAAAGAGAGGGACATTAAGCAGTTATGGTCAGCAACCCTAAATACACTGCTTTGCGCCTGCTACAAGACCACTTGCTTTTAGCCAAATGTATACATTATTAATGAAGACATATTCCCAGATGTCACAGTAATGCATTCTGTTGTTGTCAGGTCAGATACAAAACCATGAAGCTGATGCTCCAGTAAGGAATGTTCTACAATTCTGATTATATACCTGCTGTATTACCTTCATATGTGTATATAGGCACTACCCTGCTCAACATTTTTAGTGATACTGTACATATTCTTGTGCTACACTAAGCAGCTAGAAAACACAGTAGCCAAGCTTGGTGCATTCTGACAGCATTAGGGGTAGAGCAATCACAATAACTAGGTTAATCAATACGAGCACACATCTGTTGGTCAAGTATGGCCACAAAAACTAATTACTTTCCTCGGGCAATAAGAAAAAATGCATCTGATATCCAGGATCAAACAAATCAAGATAGCTAAACCAGATTAGGATTTGTACAGATTTGTTCCTGTCGAGCAGAGGAGAAATATAAGTATCACAGCAGTAGTCGAACAAAATGCAGTTGTGTGATGGATATGGATTGGTGGTTAGGCAAGGTCTCATCCTTGCAGTAAATAATGTTTAATGCAGTGGATCACCAGTATAAGCTGCTAATAGGATTTAGCACCAGGAACAACAAACAGAAATATAATACTCAAGACAAATGATGTAGAAAAACAATTAGCCCATTAAAAAACTATAAAGCGAAATGAAGCTTGCAGATAGACATGATTCAAAAGAGATAAAAGTGGATAAATTGTATTTGCACATGATAAATCAACAAAGACTTTGTTTTTGTAACATTATAAACTTCACGTTATATAATATAAATTAAATCCATACCTGCACTTCATTGTTGACACTTTTTATGGTAACCTCCTTTTGTTGAATTTCTGCCGTGAGTGCTTCTTTTTCCCTTCTAAGCTCCTCAATTTCTTGGTTAAGTGCATCCAGTTCCCTGATTGCTGCTGAGTCACCAATGCCACTACTGCCGTCCGATATACTTCCAGTATCCTTAGGAAAGCAAACTTGTAAAATCAGTCTAAATATGCTAAGCATATAGGTGCTGAAAAACAGAAATGTTCCAAACAGGCACAAAAATTGCAAAGTGTCATAGATTTAAAACAATGCTTGGTCACAACACAATACAGGGTGTGTTTGTTCAAGATAATTAGATTAAACTTTGTTTGATTTTATATTTATATTGTAGCAGAACCTAGAGATGGCTTTGTGCCTTGTCATAGAATTTTGTTGGTAACTAATGTCATATTGTCTCTTACTCCGAATCCAGAATCCAAACTGGTTTGTGAAAACATTTCTGGTGTTATTTGGGTTGGCAACTCGATTCCTTTAACTTTCTGTGATATTAGATGCATGGCAAGCACAAATTGATCTTGTTTCAACTTCCCAAGATGTTGATTGTCACACATGCCCCTAAAGAAAGTACAGATGTTGAATTCAAAGAATATTATCACAACAAATCTATATCAGGCTAGAACAAAACTCCATTGCTACTTGAACTGTAATGGGATTTTGGCATAAACATAGCTCAAAGCCATATTTAATAAAGCACTTAATGATGTGTAGGGATTAAGACTGTACCAACTATTCCATTTCCATTCTATGATCATATGATTGGTTCCTAAAATATACACCTACCAAACATGGGCCAAAATTGGCTGTGGGAGGCCACTTTGCACAAATACATCCCTTGCTGCTGCTCCACTTATCAGGCCATCAGGGTCCTTCTTCTGCTGAAATATTCCACCAAATCGCATTCGATCAGCCTGACTTACAACCCATTGGGGAGGCACAGTGGTTTGAGCAGCCTGCAAAGCCAAAAATACAGTTTTTTGACAAAGAAAAGCCAAAGCAAACTACAACTATAATCTACCTGTACAGAGTGCTTTGGTGAAATTCCCGGAACACTGCTGGATGTGCTTCCATGTCTTGAAAGTGACATTGCAGGGGAGGATGGCATTGGTGGAAGCACAGCTACTGCACCTGTTTCAACAACCGAAAACATAAAAAATAAGTGTTTATACATACACACAATAATATTATTGCTGCCAAAAGTGCCTTGCATTAATTGTCACCTGGTAACTTTTTGTCACTTGGTGCCGAGGTGGTTGCTAGAGATCTTTTGGATGGTGGTATTAGATCTAGTGAAAGAGTTGAAGGCACTGGTTCCTTGTCAATTGCACGGTAAACTAAATGCATTGCCTTTAAAACAATGGCACGCAGGTAAAATCAAAACGAACAACATTTGTTTTGACAAATAGTTATGCATCAAGATTACCACACAAAATTCATCTTTATCGAGAAAACCATCTTTGTCAATGTCAGATAGCTCCCAAACTTTGCCTAGTGTGTCAACTGGAAGTTTTGAATTCAATAAAACAGGCCGAACCTTAAGTGGGAAAAAAACAAAACATTTCATTATTGGTAAAAATCTAAATAGCGAGCTAGAATATGGAAAACATATCATACCACTTCTCCAGACAATTTGCCAGCCACAGGGCCAAGGCTATCGAAGATGTTTTCATACTTCAATTTTTCACTGCCCTGAATAGACCAGACTGGGTCAGAAGAACTGAGGCTAAAACCAAGCGACATCTTTGGGATGGCAGTGATTGAAGCAAAACCTCACATTTATGAAATGTTTGCAGAATTTATTCCTGAATATTTATTTTTCAACAGTGTGTAAACATTTGAAACAAAATGCAATTTACTTAATTTGCTAACAACCTGAAAAGAAACTTTTTAAAAAGTGCAATATTGGCACAGTACCCTAAGGGGTTGCCTACCCCTAACCCACTTACAAANCTAAATAGCGAGCTAGAATATGGAAAACATATCATACCACTTCTCCAGACAATTTGCCAGCCACAGGGCCAAGGCTATCGAAGATGTTTTCATACTTCAATTTTTCACTGCCCTGAATAGACCAGACTGGGTCAGAAGAACTGAGGCTAAAACCAAGCGACATCTTTGGGATGGCAGTGATTGAAGCAAAACCTCACATTTATGAAATGTTTGCAGAATTTATTCCTGAATATTTATTTTTCAACAGTGTGTAAACATTTGAAACAAAATGCAATTTACTTAATTTGCTAACAACCTGAAAAGAAACTTTTTAAAAAGTGCAATATTGGCACAGTACCCTAAGGGGTTGCCTACCCCTAACCCACTTACAAAATATACTTTATTTAAATACAAAGCATTTTAACCCCAAACAAAACCCAACGGGCAAAACTATGCAACACCCAGTAGAAAAGTTTTACTGCCGGACCATGAGACAGTGACAGTTTCACAATAGCAAAAAATACACTGTGGTTTTGCTTACATGTTAAGCGCATGAAAAGGCAAACTAAAACTGATTAAGAGTTATACATGCTCTCAAAAAACGCCTACAACTGGAGGACTTGACACTTGACCCTTTTGCGGTTGTTCTCCACTTCATGCTTCACGGATTACATAACTTTGTTTTCAAAAAGCAAATATGATTTTTATACCACGGTACGTTGATAGCGTACGGTACGCAGCAAAAATAATCAATACGTACGGTACGCCCTTCGC
>QXVZ01000910.1:0-15278 GCA_008931825.1 Phallusia fumigata
CAAATGTGTGGTATGAACAAGGATGGCTGTTTGGTACTGCATGGTACGTAAATCATTTAATGGTAGGGTACGTTCGAGTTTTTGACATTTGCCAGAAAGTGTCCTTCGTGATGAGGTTCGTGGCACGCAAAACTCAATAGGTACTATACCGTACTGCTATCCTTGACAATGAAACATAATTGCTAAATGATAACGGCGTGTCTAACTGCTGAGGTTAGTAAAGATGTACGGATACATGCATACTAATCTTAAATAGCTGGAGTTTTTTTCAAACGCAAAAGGTTAACTGCCTGACGCAAGTAAAGGTTACGATAGGCTTTCGGAAGTCCACAATGTAAAAGTACACCCTTTACCTTTAAAGACGCGGACTGTTTACAACATAAATGAGGAAACACAGTAGTTTGAAAACAACGTCATAGACTTAACTTATGTTTATTCATCTTTACGATTCCAATAAAACTGACAAAAAACTTCCTCTTTTACCAACCAACTTCACCCAAAGGCTTAGAAGTAACAATAATAAAATAAGACATAATACAACAATGAAAAAAGATAAGCCACGAGACACCCACGCACAACACATCTTTTGTGCGCGGTTATTCTGTTGTGCGCCATTGTGATTGGAACAAACAATGCCCTAAAATTATAACTGCAGATTTATTTTACGATTGTAAATAAGTTAACGAGCACTTCATATGTAAGAACGCAGGCTAGCAACTCACATCACTATATACAAGATAGGAAAAATATACGAAACACATTTGTAACATTTAGTTTAAATTTACCAAAATCGGTTTTCATTACGACTGTTCAAATAAGACTATCGTAAACGTGAAGTTAACAGAAAGAATGATGGCATGCCACAATCATACAATCGTCTTTCACTAATGCGGAGCAAAACTTTATAACTTTGTATTATCATGTATAAAATGTAATTGAGCATAACAGCTTGTGTCGGACTTTGACAATCTTAGGTACATGAATGTGGGATGCCGCAACTAGAAAACGCCTAAAAATAGTCACGGCAAGATGTTGCGATGTTCCCTAATCACCGGAATCTACAACTTTTGAAAGTTCATCTCTCCGCATCCGGATGCGAAAACACGGTCGAAGTTTGCCCGCAGAAAACCTAAGCAGCCGGCTAAAAAATACTTTAAATATTACGTAATCGGATTACATGTTTTCGTATGGGGCTGCTTTATACATTGTGAAAAGGAAGATTTTCACTAAAACACTTGATTGCACTGCAATAAGATCTGTTAAAAATGTTTCAGTAAATAGACAGACTGTATTTATTTCGTTTTTTTTACTTACAGTTGCAAAAATGAATGGAAAATACAGTTACATCAGTGTTTCTCAAACGTTTTTCGAGGCGACGCCTTAAGAAAACGGGTGCACTTTCGACGCGCCAGCGATTATAATTCAATAAAGACGCTTATTATCAAAGTTGTATTTATTGACACAAAAACAAAACAACCACGAAATCGAAGTATCGTGCAACGCCCTTAAAAACCTAAAACGACATGCCGGGACGCTGTGACGCAGTTTGAGAATCACGGAATTACCTAGTCAACTTTCTAGTACACTCTGATTAACTTTCTACATACACATAACTACTAACTTAAAATGTTTTAAAAGATCTCTGGACAGGTGAACTCAATCCTGGCCATTACGCAATCGGAGCGTCATCGAAGAAAACTTTACCCAAGGACCGGTAACCTTATGTATGTTTGGTATGACAACACATTATAGGATTCTTGGAATTCCGTCTGTCGTCGAGGAATCCATTTCGCAGTTTTTGGGCCAACGTCATACTTTGCGAGTTTGTCTTAAATGGCAACATGTGACGAAGCCATACTTGCATATGTGAGTTTTTAAAGCAGGGATGAGGAAAATTCACCAAACATAAGTTATCACAAATGAGGCAATATTTAAGCATGGCATGCTGACACTAGCCGATACAAATGAAGAGTAAATTTTGGTGAGCATTGAGGTGAATAATGGAGTAATGTTCGATTTGATTCGCGTGTTTGAAAATTTATGTTCCTTTGAGTGCGCTCACCCTGTTAGTCGGTCAGCCTCCTTTTTAGATCATAGCTAAACGTCAAATCGATATACATTGTCGTACAAGTAACCTACTTGTGCCAAAATAGCCCAAAAATATTTTAGTCGTCCCACAACAAATGTTCTGCTTTGTTTACAAAATCCCCCTAGCGCCCCCAACATCAAAAACTTCAACACGAAATGCCCGAAACGCTCCAGCAAGCACGATCGTCGCTTTTACTGAAACGTGTCTGGTCAAATGTTGCAGCAGAAATTACAGTTGCCCATCCAAGCATCAGAACTGCCTGGTCAACAATTTTCACACGTTGTCAGATCAAAGGCCTATCTGGCTTCTGGCTTGAGCCTTATTATCGTTAACCGTGACGGATTATGAAGGTGAGTCTGTGAACTTTAGTGAATATAAGCTGACAAATTGCAGATTGATTGTTGTGCTAGTTACTAATTGTTTTTTCAGGTTGTTATATATTAGTTAGTTTGCTGTTCAATGTTCATTTCATGATGACAACAGCAATGATTGTCGAAACGTTAGCAATACAATGTTTTCACCACTTTGAAGTTCTCTGGCAACTGTGTTTTACTCAAACTGCTCTTCAATGCCGTACATTGTGTTTCACAGTTTAAATAGTTTGTTTATAAAATAATCACTAGATTTCCATATTTCGGCAAAAGAATTCTGACATCCCTAAAGAGTGACTATCTCTAGATCGTGACGTCGCCTTGCATTGTTTAGCGTATATTGAAGCACATTTACAAACTCTGCAAGAAATTCTTTATTTCAAGACAGTGTTTTGGAGAATTTCCGGAAAGAAAATACCCAGAGATGGTTTGATTCTCTGGCCCGCGGACAAGTACATGAATTATGTAGTGACGGAAAGAGAATACGTTCCATAGTTTTGTATAGGATGCTTCTATTTCATCATAATAAACAATAGTTCACAGCCGCTGGCTGAAGGTAGGGATAACTAGAGGTTGATTTACTGTGCAGGGAATAAAACAAGAACCTAATTCGCACAATATAACACCCACAATATGTTATATTGTGCGAATTAGGTTCTTGTTTTATTCCCTGCACAGTAAATCACAGTAAACCCACAATATACATCCTATAAATGTATCGATTTTTTTCATTTCAAAAGTTTTAACACTTAGAAGGCGTAACGTAGCCTGCTGAGAAGTGTAAACACTTAAAAGGTTTTGTCGAGTAAAAGCGTTTGGTTTTAAATACCGTCAATAGCAGAAAAGTATCATCAAGCGAATAAACAAAAAGGGACTCTATTGCATATTTGCATGAGCCCATATGTCCCCACTTTAGCTACGCCTTTGCGAGGTTTTAAAGATTTAAGATTTAACACCACGAAAAGCTTTACCGAAAACACAGGATCGATTTACAGGTGCGCATTTCATATTCCGTGTATTCGGACACTGTCTTCCGGGCACAAATGCGTCGGACATTCAATTCGCGTTGGCTCAAAAAATACCTCCCAATCCGGATTGCATCTATAATTGATCTCATTCGACTTTAATTAGACCCACGAATGCTGTCGCGTGCGACCGGCAGAAGGTTGCAATATACAGCAATCATGTCTATTGTGGTTACGTTCAAGCGACCGAGGTTCGTGAACTCGTGGCGACAGTTTGGCTACAGACATATTAAATGAACAGCCAGATGTGAGAAACCACAAATGCATAATAAACAAGTCCTTGAAATCATATCGGGTTACCTATGAGTTTACGCTTGTTAGTCTGTTGGTGAAATCTAAATGAGTAGTTTGTAATACTTGAGTTAACGTTTAATCAACCTCAAATATCGACCGTTCAGGTGAGTGTAAATGCTTTTAAATCTTTTTAGAAATCTCATTTTAACCATAGTTGCCTGCAGTTATTCTATAGTTGGCGAAATCCAATAAAGGGTTGCAAAATCGCTAAAACGTGGGATCCCACGGGGTTAACACTCCGACTTGGATCTTTCAGGCGAGGGTAAATGTTTCTTAAAATTGTTTTAGACAATCCATTTTAACCATTAGTCACATGGCAACCCAAAAACCTTTTAAATCGGAGGACCACACGAATACAAAACTGCAACAAAACAAAAAAATAGACACGATCCTTACTCAACCCAAAACACACCACTCAAATTAAGTTTACTTGCGACAGCGTTTAATTTCGTTGATAGTCAAACACCAACAGATCAGCATTTATGTTTTGCACACAAAACAAATTTTCTGGGAAATAGCGGTCAAAAAGAGATTCTTGTTACAACTGCGCAAATCCACTTTGCTTGACCCGGAACAGATCATCTGCACCAGTGACAACAGTTTTCTTGAAGCTTCATATGCGTGTAGTCAACACATTTGAGACCTAATGGCTACGACCACATGTTAAGCCGACCAAATTTTAGTGATTTTAACAAGGCATTCCAGTTGCCGCGATGTATGATTTACAAAAGGTTTTGTTCAATTTACAACGAGGGAATAAAATAATCGGGTAGAATTTTATTCGGTATAAGAAAACTGGTGTATTTTTTTGTTTCAACACCTAAAAGCTCTAAGTATTAATGTAAAGAAGGCTGTTCGCCGTTCGGAAAAGTGTTTTTAATTTTATTAATGTCTTTTTTTCGGTTCTTAAAATCAATTACAAACTTAAGTAGTCATATTAGGGTAAAAGATGACTGTAGACGAACCACAACTATTCAAACTTAATTGAGTCACCTCATCTGAATGGAATACACTAACTTTGCACCAAATAAGGCGTCAAAAAGTCATTAAATGTGACAAATCCATTTCTTTGCCACACCAGGTGATAAACCGTGGCCAAGTCGCCCGAATTCGAACCGCTATGCACTTTTTTACTTGATTGTGAGGTCTCGATGCTTCAAGTGTCAAATGTCAATGGCGCCTGCCCGGGGCCATGTGCAAATACGATATCAGATTTGTCCGAGAACAAGACATTCCAGCTATCTTTGTCCGATGTGCCAAAAATAACACGACAGCTTACACTTTACCTGCACAATTTCGTCACATCTGACATGCTGGACGGCTCAACTCATACTCGCTGTCACTTAGCCCCAAAAGCACTTGGAAAATTCTAGAAACTGTTTCGCACCCAGGTTTTAGGGTTACCAACTTTTTTTTGGTATGCGGCGCTGAGACTTATGAATCGCACCCATAGCGGCTTACATGACAATTACAAAATCAACACTATAAAGTAACCTGACATTTTACATTTTGTTTAAGAGGTATTGACATCAATCACGTCAGCCTATTCACAAGTATTTTTCATCGTCATACGTGTTAATACTTGGAAAAAACAATTCTAGAAAATTGGTCGGTGCACCCCTATAAGCCTTGCAAACGCACCCCGGTTGAGAAACACTTGGTTACAGGCTACAGCCACCTGGAATGATTATTCGTTAGCAATTGTACAGTGTTTTTGTTCATTTCATATTTAGTGTTGCTGCAGAACAAAGTGGTGGCATTTCACAATCTGCAAAAGGTGGCAATTATGTGGGCATTGCGCATTCAATTCACTGTGTGATTCTCAGGTCCACCTTGTGACAAACAAAGCTGCTCTTAAAGTCTTTAAATGCTTTAGGCTATTTAGCGAAGACACTTAAGTCCAATAGACATCTTTCTATTGTTGCAGGTAATTTTATCTTGAGATACGTGTTATGAGAAACAACGTCTCTATGTTACCTACGTAAAGTGAAACGAATTTACTTTTTAAACTCGCACATTTATTACGAAAGCAAAATAACCACAGAACAGTACCCCAATCAGGTTTCACTGACGACATACCAACGTCATAGATCTGAATATTAAATTACAAGCGTGTGTTGTCCCCAAAGCCTTTTATGCGCCGGCGTTGTGTAACCGACTGGCAATTCGATTACGGCATTGAAATGCGTTCAAACATAGCACATGGCGCGGTGTCTGCTGTACAAATCACAAAGCTTCGGACGACTGTGGAAATGTACGGGACATCGTGACCTCGTTTCACCGCTAGTCGGTAACCTTTCTTTACCTCCTGTGAGACGCTTAACTCAGTATGCCAGAGTGCCACTTTGCAATTCCAAAGACCAGCCACATAATACAGTAGTGACTCGAAAACAATATAACCCCATAGTTTTCACGTTTTGGGGTCTGTGGGTTAACCAATGGGTCAAGTAAGTTCAAAAGTTATAGTGTACAACATAACATACCCATCTATCATGTGCGAAAATTTGAAAAAAATTAAACAACGTTTTATTGACCAACCGAAGAAAAAAACCTAGGCTAGACAGAAATTCAGAGTGAAACCAATATGGATCCATTTCCTTTGTGATGATGTAAACGCGCTTGCGACAGTAGGATCGAAGGATGTCTAGATCCCTTAGTGACAAGGCTATACTTTATAAAAACACCGGCCTACACAACGTACCTTGTGCGTTACCAAGGCGGCTTTCCACACACCTTAGATAGGAATGGAAGTTAAGACTAGGTAGTTTCATCACAGGCGCTTTGTTGCAGCGTTTTCTGCGCATTGCCATCGATCCTTACAATCGATTCAAACTAAATCGTTCGATTGGGGCAGTTGAGTACGGAGACCTACTTCAATATGCCTTCCAAGCAAAGTATCCCGGGTTTTAAAACGAAAACTCAACGGCGGAGTGGCCCTGAATTGGGACAAACACCACATAAGATCCGCGCTAGATTGGCGCATGGGAATATTTTCTCGCGGTCAAGAATTCCACAACTCTTGCGCGCGAGAGATTACGACCGTAACGCCCGACACAAAAACGAAAACCGATGAAAATCGCGGGCTTTCTTATCATAACAATCGCATCTCCCAAACAAATCGAGCGATCGCCAGTTGCTGTACAGTACAGCACTAAATCTAAAGGCATATCGACAATATAAGTGATTTGCTAACCAGTTTTGTGCCGCCATGCGTTACGCTGCGTTTTAGAATTGTCTCGACAGGATAAGATTTGTTTAAAACACGTTTCAGACACAAATTAAAATGCAACATTGACTTCACAACACAACACAGTTTAAGAGCGATTCTTGCCTGCTTTAAATCTTTGGGTGCATTTTGTTGCACAATACCCGTTCGTAAACCCGTTTTGCGCGTTCATGCATGCAAGACTGTTTCTTTAAAAGATCCAAACTATACCCACCTGCATTTCAGGCATTCGGAACAACGGCAACTGGTGGTTCTGTACATCAGCTGTACTAGTAACTTACACTGCACTTTTCCGACTGAAAGTAAAGCAATTTTATGAGCTTTGGTCAAACCTTACACGATAGACTGTTCTGCCCTCAAGAGACTAACCGATGTAACTGTTTATACGAGTCGATGTGACAACTCTTCCGCCGGCAGATCCAACGCAAGAAACACGTTAGTTCAGACGCTAAGCCCTTTTACCGCACTTAGCACAGACTAAAGGTAGTTTCTGACATAAACGCACCGAGCGACAAAATCACATCATCGCTCGTAGCGCTGAGAGCAGCACCTCTCCAACTCCGACCAGGCGTGACGTGTGCATTCAGGCGTGACCACTGCGGCTGACGAGCACGTTGCTTTGCCACTCGAATTGTTTAGCACACAAGTCACCTGTTGTCACCAAGCACAGGGCCAGTTCCGAAGTGTGCACACATTCGAGATCGAATTTTTCAACTTTACTTTGCTACTTTCAAGACTTGGCAGGTTTGCCGAGGTTTTGTTCATTGAAGTCAATTAGAATTCTTGACTGTTTCATTAAGATTCAGCGATTATTGCAGCGCTGTTTTAATGTCACCTGTTTTTTTGGTATTTAAGTTTAACAATGTCATAAAACTACGGAATTTAGACATTCCTTTGATGTCTTTGTAATTCGTAAGAGGTCATATCGAATGGGTCTGACATTTCGCCAAATAAAACTCAAAAAGGCTTCGAATAAAACAAAACAATCCTGTCTGATAGCTTACAACACTTGCAGGTGTAGGTTACTTCGACCGGTATATTAAAAAACAATACAAAGCAAACAGTCAAACACACAAAGAGCGACTGAAATCTGATTTCAAATCGTTCATTCGAAAACATAAAGTCACGTGACTTTTACGTCAATCAAATCTCTGTCACTTAACTCTGTGGCGACACCACGTGATTCGTTGTAGAAACAGATATTTTTTCTTTTTTTTACGTCGATGATTTTGCGATAAACAATATTCAACGCAGAAATAAAGCTTTTGTTCCTGCTTTGAAAACAGGAGTCATTTAAAATACCAACAACGACGCAACCTTTCTGTGACGTAAAAGTCGTCCTGAATTACCTTTATTACGGAAGAGAGATAATCGATTATGACGCAGAAACCACGGCTCGCAAGACAAAAAGGTGTATCTGCCGAGGCGTTTACGCTTGAGTAAACACGGTCGATGCGAAGGCAACCAACCGTAACGATAATTTGTGGCGTCATAATTACAAATAAATCTTCAACAATAGATTTATCACTACCGGTGTGTGCTTGCATTACGCCGCATTAACGTTGCGCAGCTATCTCCGGCTTGGTGATTGATTTACCGGCTTGGGGCGGAAAAAATCAACTCATCTAGATGAAAGAATTCATAGCGACATAATTGCACTAAAACAATCACCAAGCCAGATATAGCTGCGCAACGTTGGGGCGTTATGAGGCGCAAAAAGTAAAGGGCCACTTGTTGGATCGAGGTTAAACGCGCTGCAGCTAAAGCGTAATTATTAAGCGTTATGTGACACAGGGCTCACAAGAGAGTGAATTTAGTATGAGAAAAACACGACTGGGAGGGTTGGGGGGGGGGGGGGGAGATAAACAAACTTCACTCAAAAAAACTCGAACCAAGAAAATCTTAATCGGCGTGCTTTCAACAATCAAGATTGGTCAATCGCTTTTGTCGGAACTGGTAGAAGTGAAGGGGAATTGGAAGCAATCGTTTCAAAATCTATCACTGCGCAATTAATTTTTAGCTGACGTCGCGAATTTTTTTTCTCACTTCGCCTCAATCGTCACAGGGGACAAAAATCGATGGAAGTCGGAGTGAGACGACGACGTGAGAATCTCCTGGTCTGGTTGATCGATTTAACTTATTTCTCTTGCAAGAGATTTCAGAGTGTACCGCTATTGACTGTACCTGTTAATGTTTTTGCTGCGTAACGTAGTATCATCCTTAGTTCAGCGGAAAACGAAATTCGGATGTGCATGTTAACACTAGACCATTGTTTTGATCATATTTATTACCAAAAACAACTTCACCGATCGCTTCGAAGTTGCAAAACAATTTTCTTTAAACTACTTTATTTGTGTTTAGCCTGCGAAGTGTGCTGTGTCGCAAAAATAGTTTGTTGGTGTTCGGCAAACGTATGAGAACCTCATATTGTTTTGAAGGACCCAAATGGGTTTCTACCATATAAAATATAAAAGTCTTTCAGGCCAGGGCATATAGGGAAATCGCTTAATGCAGTCATTTCAAATCCATCCCATTCCCCGAGCATTATTTAATGTCAAATAATCTTCCTCAATATTAGATCATCGTTCTGCTAAAGTCCCATGACAGTAATTGCGACGAAATCATACCGATCGTTCCCCATAGCGTACGCAATTCGACCGTGAAAAAAGAGAAAAAGGAAAAAGGGGAAAGGGTCAGATTTCGGTTGAATCGCATGTAGATTGCCACCTGGCTGGGGGAACGGGATTCTCATTAATATTCAATGCCGGGGTGCAGTGTTTAATTGCTACCGTTTAAAACGCATCTGCTTTCCCTGCATCCTGCATTTGGGTCCAGCTGCTGCAAATACCAAAAGGCAATTACTGTAGCTGCTGTGTACGAGACGTTCACTCATGTAGTGACGTCATAAAATTTGGTACGTCATATTTTTTTAATGTGAATTCGTTCACATGTGACAGATCTAACATCAGAGGTGTGATCTGGAATTTTATTACTGGATCAATTAAATTTGTAACGGCGTCTAAGAAAGAAACCTTTATTTTACACATTCTGAACCTAAGCCATGATTTTCACACCGAATACTTCCACAAAATATCTAAAACCCAATTCAACAGCAAAACGCAATAAGAACCCAGGTAACTTGTAAGCGTAAAACCTTGTGCATTTAGTTTTTAAGTTGTGCGCCTTACTAAACTAAACAATATGTATTTCGCGTTATTGCTTTTTTTGCAAACGTTTCATGTAAGACGAAATTCAACAACTACACCAAGACAAAACCGACGCACCGGCGATTGCGGGTGAATTTTGTCGATTATTATCGATCTGCTTCGGTCCGCTAAGCCATTAGACTGAATCGAGTCACTCAGCTAATTAAATAACGTTCTGAACTGGGGGGAGAGCTTCCAATACTCCAACCTTAAACAAACGCCGCACCGACAAAAAAACGATCCCAACATGAACCTACAGTTTGTGTTTAAACTATTATGGAAACTTGCTTGCTGGTCTATTTCAAGTTTCCCATGCACAGGTCAAACTCTTTAACAAGAGTTTACCCAGCAATAGAAACACCGAACATCACATCACTCGTATTACTTCTGTATAAAGGTTCACGTGTCAAAAACCGCATAAAATTGTTATGACGTTTATGACGTCACTCGGAATTATCGTGACGACAGCAAGTGACATGATAAAATATGATAGTGTAGCTTGGTGACGATTTTTTGTGTGAAATGAAGTTCGACTGGGATTTTGCAATAGCGTTAACCAGGGTTGCCAGTTTGACCTTTTTTCGGCCAAATTTCAAAGCACTTAGCCGAAAAAATTTGGGTTGGCCGGGAAAACAATTTGGCGGAAATTTTCTTTGAATATTTGTGATATGTTAAACAAGCTGTTCGCTCTTGGAAGTAGGATTTGGCTGAATTTTGAAACTTAAACCTGACAAACCTGGCATCAACCCCTAGGACATTAACATCCAACATAATCCAAACGACAAAAGTTGTTTGGTTTACCAAAGATAATCATTGCTCCGGCGAAAGGCGAACAGAGCAAGGAAAATATTTTTCTTTCAGTTCATCAAAAGGCAACTCGGCACACAAATCAATCTACTTGGAGCAAATGAAATCGGTGAAATCTCAAGGGTATTCAGTCAAACGTTATCGCTTTGGAAAGACCGCGGCAGCCAGGCCAAGCCCGTGTCGTCAAACAATTTTTCACTCAAAAACAATTACTAAACATGCAACCACATTCGGCCTTCGATTTTGCACCAGTCCAAGTACCCAAACCCAAAACTAAACTGGGGGTACTTGGAACTTTGGTACCAACTTAATTATCACACAAGCAAATAATACGTAACAAGCTAAACAAGGTCTACAGCACAAAACAGGTTGTTTTTGTTCAGCCTTTTTTAAACAGTTTCTGCATTAAAGGAACGTTAGTTTTACTAAGTTTCACTGAATTCCACAGAATGGAATTTACATCGGCTTGTATTGTACTCGTTTTCAAAAGTTTTCGGACAAAGCTAAGCATGATCTGCACTTGATATAAGATAGCAAAATTCACACCAACCTTCTTGAATACACGAAGACCTTCTTCTGCTTAGCGGTCTTGGTCGGAATCTCACAGACATTATGGCTACCGACAAGTCACTGGTAAAGGAACAAGATCTTGCTGACAAAAGTCGTCAATGGCAGCAGGCAATTAAATCCACAGCCTGCACTCTTCTCATACATCCAGCAACGCCATCTCAGATGTGGTCTATATGAGCTGAGTGCGATCAGATGCTATGTTGCCCCCAGAGCGACCGTGCAATAAATACAAACAGCGAGATCTGCTGGAAAGCAGGAATCAATCGTTGAGAAAATGCAGTTAGCTAAAAATGCGATCGATAATGTATTGCCGTGTTTAGCAACACCCGAGCGGGTCACATTTCCCACCCGGTCTGCTGACGATTAACGAGACCCCTATGTGGACTAAAATATTTTTCCTGCTAGTTTATACGTTGGTCTGTTGTTTCACCTGTGTGCAGGTTTTATCAACGTTGCATGAATGGCGCAACAAATTGTAGCTTTTCAATGCGGCAAATCGCGACACAATAAACGTTAACATAAAGCCATGAAGCACTTTTACTTGTAAACACTGGCTAACCTGTTTCAGTAGTCGCTATGACTTTTTCACCAAGCGAAAAGAACCTAACCTAACCGTTCGTCTCTTTATCTGTGACTCTCTTGTCGCTGTCAGTCGCCATACTAATGCTGTGAACTCATATGCGATTCAATGACGTCATGAGTAAAGCGCAGTATGAAGACTGTAACGTCATCGACCATATTTTCTGTCCGTTTGCCTTTAACTATTGCGAAGAAATATACAAAGTCTGCCAGCTGCCGTTTTTTCGCTGTAGTCATTCCTGGGTTCCCATTGACTGCTTGCACCTGCCTGGCACTTCACAGTGACCACTTGCACGAGAAGCGTTAATCTCCCTCGCTCGCCGGCACACACATCTGTTTTCCGTCCTGCCGTCTTACACGAGTCCTTGGCGTTTTATCAGCATGCGAAAGGCACATGGCTCAGTCGACGGGAGCAGCGTTTGCACAGGCCTCTCGACCCTGCGTAGGTAAATCGAAACGCTTCACATCGAATCGATCCGTTGATTAAAAACTGGCACACGGTTGCGCGTCAATCGTTGTGTGGATCGGGTACGAATTTAACTGTGTATCGTGCAACGATAACTGTGTATTTGATTGTTTGATTGCGATATAATTGGTTGTCATGAAACGACGCGTGGTCTATGCGGTTAAGACGACACGTGCGTTGCCTTGCGAAAGCTGTGATTAAGTTTGTCACTAATTGCGATTCGTCGCCTGAAGTGCGGCATTTTCGCGCTGCCGATATTCCCACTCAGTTCAAAAGTTGGCCTTCGATGTATATTAGGACTCTTGGAATACACGTTTTTAGGCCACGAAGTAAAAACTATGCACCGCAGAATCGACAGGTGTTATTATGAGATTTTTGTGTGCGGATAACATAGTTGCCAGTGCAACACCTTTGTAGATCTTAAAACTAAACGAATTACATCGTAAAGCTTTAGCTATTTAGGGTCATACAGTAAAACAGTGTTACGACACGTAATGTTGAGATACTCGCCTAATGAGCTTTTAAAGCTACACAGTAAAACAGGGTTACGATATATAATGTAGCGAAAACGGCCTCGGTGGCAATCTGTCATAATATGGGACAGTATACATAAGATCGAGCGCCAGATAACGACACGGTAAACCTAACGCTGATGATTTAAAGGCACTTACTGATAGAACATACCGGTTGGTCGCTCCCTGTATGCCATATGGGCATGGTCGAAAATTGATTTTTCATTACCGTTCTCTCGTAACGCGAGTACTATTGCTGTTGGTTATTGGGCGTTCGAATAGTTGGTTCATATTTTTACCATAATTTTATGACCATGTGAAATCGTGCAAATCAATTGTAGTTTTCTTTTGTTGAAAGCATTGATAAATCAATGCGAAGATTAATTTGTCTCCGGTCGCAATGGCCTGAAACATGTGAAAATCGCTAATTACGTATTAGTCAAAGACGACAATTCTGCTGCGAATTGACGAAGTAAAACCTTGCAGACACACATGATTAACATTAGTGGCGGCTAGCAAATAAAATTTGTACTGGGGAACCAAAACGGCTATTACGATAAATTTCTCGTAAATTTGACTTTACAACCCGCTTTGCAAACACAAAATCGTTTTACACAGGAAGCCATTTAAACCTTACTAGGCAAAAAACCGTAAAAACTGCGTTCAACCAGATATAGGTGAAGGTAAAATTGAGGTCACGCACTGCCGCTTTTCTATTACAATGATAAAACTCGACGGGAAATGGAATTACAAACATGGGATTAGGTAGAGGCCCGTTTTACCTTTTAGACCGCTTCGCTCTATACAAAAGTTATCTTTCGTCAAGTGGCAAGAAAACGGCTTTTACAACGTTGCGTTGCCTGTGGGACATAATATTGTCGGAAATTTAGTACGTCTGCTGTCATTTGCTGCCACCTAAAACAAGTTAACCGTACTGCAATGCTGTGATCTTACTGGCGCAATTTTTTCACAATTGGGTATTTGGAGGCGTAATGCAATTATTTAAGGGTATTTAGGAATTGCAACGTAACGTGCAAGACAGACAGGAACGGATAACAGGATCTTTACAAAGCTTTGTTTGTCCAAAAAGCAACTAAAACTTAACGTTATACCCACAAAATTCGAAATTGAACAGGACTTGCTAAGTTAAAAACAAACATTCAAGGTAATTTTACATCAGCGCCGCGTAAAGCACTTTACATTCGCCTTTGCTTCGCAGAAAGCCAAGTCTAACAACAACATTTGCGGGCGCCAAACGAGAACCCAAGCGTTCTGCAATAAAACTAGAACGCTCTTTTGAAATTACGAACTCTTGCTTGGTTACAGTGTGATACTGATATCACTGCGAACGCATATTTTGATGACGTCATGAGTGATGTGCGTTTGTGCAAACTGTGACGTAATCAGTCATGTTTTATGCCGCCTGGAAAGATTTCGTGAAAAAGGTGCAGAGTCTATCGGCTTTCTCGCCAGGTTACGGTGTGGTACTGGGGTACTCCATATGCCTGTGCAGTTAAGACAGTTCTTTCATTTTAGTTGTTGTTATTGACTAAACCAGCTGACAGTTTTTTCTTATTCTGGTCGAATTACTGACTGTTATCTCGTCTTGTTCACAAAATACGTTACAGTTCATGTTCTTAGTATCCCACAAGCGTAGCGCTTAGCCAACTGCCTGTCTACGGTTGATAGGCATTACTAGAACTGAATGTCCTTTATTCATTTCTTCACAGATATCATTGACACCACCTTCCACTTTTCCACTATTGTCTACGATATCGCATCGGTTCTTGATCTGTTTAAACTCTTACCCACTTTACGTGTTCAGCTTAGTGGCAAACAGTTTCCCTTTAACCCTATTGAACACCGTCACTTTCCATTCGACAAAAAACGAAGCGAGCCCCTTTTAGCTCAGAGCTTTGTTGTTTATTATCGTTTCCGTTCTCCAAAGGGGTCGTTTCTGGTGCGACGCGTGCCAAAAAAAGGCGATCTAAATCTTCGAGATTAGCCAGCCCAGAAAAACAATGCCGCCGATACTAATGCATGTTCAAGTGTTTTCGTTTCCCTTTTACTAAACTCGAACGGCCTTGCTACACCGTCAGATAAAGCTGCAAAAACAAACAAACAAACATCCTA
>QXVZ01000921.1:0-12750 GCA_008931825.1 Phallusia fumigata
CACATACACGAGTCAGCTTCGAACACACGATGCAGGATTGTTGCAAGCTGGTCAAATAACCTTTCCGTCTCTCCATGTTATTCCACCCAGAGCCACCTCCTTTCTCACATACGGGGATTGCCCAGGGGACTGTCTGGAAAATGTAAACAAGTTTGGAAAATTTGTTCACAAAAAATATCCCTAGGTTTGATTGGCAACCATTTTAAAACATTAAAATAGTTCCACAAGCGAAATCAAAATACCATGAAGCGCTTACTTTAACAAAAAGATACAGTTGTATTCAGGCCAATTCATTTGTATACCAACCAAAAACATTCAATGACGTGTAAGAATTTTGGCAACTTTGTGTCTCTTGTGAAACACAATCAAAACTTACTTTGGTGCAAACTTACACTCCAGTTCTTAAATTTTATTCTTCAGGCAATGGACCACGGAAACATTTCAAGTATCAACATATTTTCCGTGGTCCTTCACACACATTTACTGGGAAATAAAGTGACCCTTCGCCATGTCAGGTAGAAATTTAGTTTCATTTAATTTAATTTCAACAAACAAAAAAGGCTTAAGGCAACCTATAATATAATCATTGTTTCAGAAATGGAGTTGAATTGCCGTATGTAAGCAAAGATGACGCTTATGATTTTGACTTTCAAGATTATAGATATGTGTCACCTGAGCGAACTGTACTTCCTGGAGATAGCCTGCAAGTTCTATGTGATTATGACAGTTCAATGAAAACTACAATAACTTATGTGAGTATGTAAACAAGCGATGTACTGCGATGTAAAATGTGTTGCACCAAATTGTTTGAGTCAATTTTGAATATAAATTTTCTGTGACTACAAGTATAACAACATTGACATCAACTTAAAGTAAATAAATATGAAGTGTTTGGCTTAAAAGAATATTGTCGGCAACTTCTACAAACTTACACTGAATTAACATAACCAGCCATGCCAGAACTAACCTAAATTGGCTTCAAAACCATGTTAAGTAATGAAATAATGAATATTTTACCCTTGCTATCCTCGTGGCAGGGAGGATTACCAACAACCAGGGAAATGTGTTTAGCGTTTATTCTTTATTACCCACGATTACCGATCGCCGACTGCGAGAGCGCACCAGTCAGGAATCCCTACTTGTACAATGCAATGGGACTAACCTCGGAGAACATCTCGGATCTCAGGTAAAATTCTCGTTTGATTTTATTTACTTATTGAGTTAAATCCTCAGCCTGACATTCAAATTAAGATACTTCCACTTTTTAATCGCATCGTACAAGATTATTGATTAAGACTAAAATGTTTGCAAAGTTCCTTGGACTGTTTAGTTGAGTTTATTTTGCTCGGTGAAAGAAATCATAGCGATACAACAACGGCACTAAAACAATCACCAGGCCGGAAATAGCTGCGCAACGTTGGGAAGTTATGAAGCGCAAAATGTGAAGGGCACAATTGGTGGGTCGAGGTCGAACGCGCTGCAGCAAAACCGACATTACGAGGTGTTATGTGGCGGGCACTCACATCGGAGGATGAGTTTAGCCCATTGAGAATCATGAAAGTGTGAAAAAATATCTTTCTTCGGCACAACAGCGTTTGGCTCATGTAATTTTGTATTTCTTGGCAGACCATCAGTTTTACCACTCAATCCATATGGTTCCTATGCCGACCAGCATTTTGAAAGCACTGGGGTGACTTTGGAGGAATACCTCAACAATGTAAGTAAACAATGTGGTAAGAAAATCCCGCACCTCATACCGATTTTGTCCACATAACGAACGCTTCTGTGACTACTTCTATAAATTCCTCGTTTACAAAGATTTTACGACCAACTCAGAACATATAAAGTTGGAGTTAAAAACCCGCCTTTAAACTGTGCCCCAGAAAAATCGCTGGAATAATCTTAGTGTCAAGGAACATAGATTTTTTTCGCTCAAACCAAAATCTTAAGTCAAAAAGAGTTTTGATTTCGTTTCGGAACTTCCAAATGAATAAAATACAACAACATTGAGTTTGGAATAGCATTAGCTGCTTATGCTGTAACAGAGGGGTGGGTTGTTTGTACGAGTTTGCGTTAAGTTTAGCCAGTTAACTAAGTCACAACCACGGCAACCGGGTCAGTTAAATCCTGTGTGAACAAACTCGTGACAACTTATTGTGACTCACCAGATCCCGTGGAACCAACAACGTGCAGCGATGTTTAGCGAATCGATTAAACGACTCCCCAAGTTACAGCTTTGCACAAACAATGACTTCTCACCACCGGGGGTAAGCAAGACGTAAATCTCATCAAGTTTGTATATTCAGCTACACAAGACACGGTCTTGAAGAGCTTAATTGAAATCACAACTGCAATAGAGCTTGTATGTAGTGAATACATTGTGTTGCAAACGTTTCCACAATCGCTGTTGCCATCATTCGTATAAATGACAAGAAGTTTATAAACCAGTGGGAATGTTTGGTGGCAGGTTGCCCGAGTTGTACTTCCACTCAATGTCACCCAACCTTACGTGGAAGAAACACAAACCTGCCTAAGAACGTCAACTCCCTCCACAACCACAACAGTTACGTCAAGGTCAACTGAGACTACGTCATCCGGTTACGTCATTCTACCTATGATGTCATGCACTCACCATTTCATCTTGGCACTTCTTCTTTATCTCGGCGTCCATTTTGTTTAAATTCAATTTCCTTTAAAACACGAGCAGTTGTTATAGAAATGTGGTCGTGTAGAAAATGTGTCTGTTGTATAAACTCGCAAAACTAATACAATACACCTTAGTATTTGAAAACCTATCTTGTTAGTTTCAAGCTTTAAATGTTAAAACTATAAAGCACGGATTAAAACATCAACATTTATCTGCTGAAAGGTGAGATTTGGATTGTCGATGCATTTGCGCACCTCAGGTACATACGATTTGCCAACTAACAAATATTACGCCTTTTGTGCAAGGTTAAAATTCGGAAACCTGAGAAAAGCTGCCATAAAATCGGGTTTGACACAAAAATACTTCTTGTCATTTAAAAAAAATCTAAACGTAAGTTGTTTGCGAGCTTGAACGCATCTTAGCTGTCTCATTTCAACAACATGGGACGTTGTTTTGATGAAAGTTAAGATGACATTACTTCCAGTTCTTCGCCGGTCACGAACTGTCCGCTAGGTGGCCCTTTCCAAACGATGAAAAATACTTCGGTTGACAATCGAAACATAATTTACCAGCCAGGTAGCGACAAACATACCGGAGTTTTCTATTAGAAGTTTTGCGACAGAAATGCGTTTCCGCCATTGGACAGTGAAGAAAATATAGATGATAAATCTGGAGGCGAAAGTGATGGATGGATTTGGATAAAATTTACCAGACAATTTCCGACATGAGCTGCAACAAAAGTTCCCGGTTGGATTTTTTGACAAACAAAATGCGCAAAGAAATGGAAACACAACCACCACAGACCACAGACAACCCACACAAAACAGAACTCAGACAAGCGGGTTTTTTCCATTGGATCCCACACGGAAGTTGTCATCCGATATCTAATTGTGACGACAGTAATTCGATATCGTCACGTGAAAAAACGTCACAAGACGTCAAATCACGTGAACTGCGTCACAAGACGTCAAATCACGTGATGCACTATAATAGGATATTGTCATGTGAAGAAGATATTAAGTCAAATGTTATGTTGGTATTACCGGAAGGAAAAAAATGCTGAGTCATCATGCCTGGGACAAAATATCAGGTTGCGGAAAATCTGACCTGTTTGCAAACGGGATTTGTACAGCAACTTCCAGCAATTTAAAGTTAGTTGTTATTCCATTTACGTTTACGGAAAAAAACTACCCAATCGATGACGACATCGTGTATGGTGACTATCACGGAACCAGCAGAAGTACAACAGATTCTAAATTTCCCTTTTCAAAAGAAATTCCCCTTGTTAAGCAATGATAACTTTCCGGAGGAAAATTTTGCAATACAATGCCTGAACGATTTCCAAAACACAATGCGACGTTTAAATGCCGCAACAGGATTTGAGTGTGTCCGAATCATGTTCGGTGGATATCAGTTCGCATGTCGGGGCCGGCACAGGAATTTTACCAAGGGGGGTTATGGAGTCGCGGCGCCAAAGGTTTGGTTATGTGAAATTGATTTGCTTTGGGAGGGTACGAACACCCCAGCGTCTACCTTTGTTAGATTCGAGCCCAAAGCCCAAACTACCCAGATGATATGAAGAGGATAAGAGAAGTGAGGTAGTGGTGCTTATGTTGGCGGTGTCACATTACCCATTGTGAAATATTTATAAAAACTGAGTCGTAAAACGAGATATGTGACCAGCAGGTCGGCTATAAATGGTTGCTGGAGTGCTGGTTGTGAATTGTTGTAACATGAAAGCACTGGAAAGACTTTGAGTGAGAGTAAATTGGAAAAGTGACCACGATGCAACAACTCGCTGATAAGGTTCAGCTAAAAAAACAAAGGCACAAAAATGGTGGAAAAACTTGTGATTTTGATTTTCTGCAGTAATTTGTTTTGAAAACCGAATTACTATTATATTAAAAGTCGATTTATAGTGGTAAGAATTAGGATAAATGTACAAAAAACTGCATTGTCATTTAATAAATCGCCACGCATTTCTAGATGTAACCTTTTAGCACAGTTTCAGTTGGTTTCGGGCGAATTCCAAATTACTGGTTTGGACAAGAGGCGGTTTAAGCTTACAATAGTGGCTGAAGCTGGTAATTCAGTCTCCCACAAACCTCGACAGAAGGTAACACAAGAAACAGTAACTCCGGAAAACGCGTTGCCACAACACAAACCATTTGTGTAGTGCTTTGAAAAATTGGTGGTTTTGATGTTGTGGTAGTCAACGTAAAATTAATTTTTTATGTGAACAGACGACGTGCTTTTGTTAAGTACATGTAATTTGTTATGTAAAGCAAACTGCACGTAGTTTTTGCCACCGCAATAAAATGGATTGTAATCACTTTACTGACAATAGCTAAATTTTTGTGTTAAAAAGTTTACTACACCAAAGGCATGTTGTTAGTTAACACAAAATGGAGCAATGTGGTCATCGCAATGTTAATGAACAGATCTATAACTAGTCGTTGCGCATAATGTGTTCTGACAGTAAAACCCAGGTAAGGTTCAGAGTTGTGTGGCACAAATGTGCGAGTTTTGTTAAAAGCGCAAATTCGTGGATTGGATCACTAACAAGTTTGTGTCGTAAACTCGATTTGTTTACCAAGCTTAAATTTAGTTACCTTGTTTAACATGGTTGACTGCACCAAGCTCGTAAGTGAACCAGGTTTTGACGAGTCAAAAACAGAAACAACGAAGGCATACTTTTTTCCAGTCAAACAATAGAATAGGGTTTGAGCTGTTTTGAGTTCCGGCATGAAGCCACTTTGTGTCCTTACCGCTTTGACCTTGATGTTGGGATGTCAAGGTCAAACCCCGAGTCAAACTTACGCGTACATGAGACAACTCGATACGGCAGGAAATGTTTTTCTCTATTGGGAATTCAACGTAACTCACATTACATTGGAGGTAAAAACTTGGAGCACAAACCTTCTGCTTGGGTTGAAAACTAAATTAAATTATGTTTTGTGTCGTCAGCTTCATGGTCGAACGACGGGATGGGTGGGTTTCGGGATTTCCCCTGGTGGGGGGATGACTGGGGCTGACATCGTCGTCGGCTGGGTCAAAAGTGGTCAAGTTACAATCACAGTAAGTTGTAGGTTTAGCAAACCAAAATTTATGTTGCAAAAACACCAAAAAGCCAAGCACTATAATTGCTTTCATTGTAAGTTGGACATCCATACAAGTTTTATTTCATTCACTGTGACACAAATCTGAGTAATTCTCATCATGAAGACTGTCGACAAATAGTTGCCTAACTGTGTTTTGAGGTCAAACTAGGTGATACAAAGTTATGTTGTGGATTCCAGGACCGCCACGCGTTAAGCAATTCATTTCCGCCATTGGACAGTGAAGAAAATATAGATGAAAAATCTGGAGGTGAAAGTGACGGATGGACTTGGATAAAATTCACCAGACAATTTCCGACATGCGCGGCAACACAGGATCTTGCTATCACAGTTAGTGGCACATGCAGTAGGAAACTATAGCAGCCACAACTTCGCCAAAATAAAGCCATTAAAACTTAGCTAATGGAATTATGTGTAGAATCCAAATGATGGCGTGCAAAAAATAATTGTAACTACAGACTTTTTTATCGTCACGTGGATGAATTTATAAGATATCACATAACCTGAAATGCATTCATATAAAATTGTTATGTGAGGATTAGGTCATGTGAAATTTTGTCACATCAAAAACACCCACGATTTTTTCTAGGTCATAACGAGGCGAAAATATTTGCCGAGTCATCAAGGCTTATCTGCTTTTCCATGCAGATTGCGTTAGGGACAATCGTACCGATTTGTAACGGATCTGACTGGCTTGCAAACGCGATTTGTAAAGTAACTTTCAACAATTCAAAGTTAGTTGTTATTCCAGGACAACACGATGAAGATAATTTACGCTTACGGATCCAACGACCCTACCGGTGACGACATCGTGTCTGGAGACTATCACGGAACCAACAGAGGTACAACAATTCCTCATCTAACCAGCCAGAATTACTCTTAGTTATAATTCTTACATTGCGCCAAACATGCACTCCCGTGCGCCTCCAGTGACGATGTATAGCTGCATTGCTTTAACTGCTTTATTTCATCTCTTTCAGATTTCAACATTTACATGCCAGTTAACTTGTGTTACTTTTGAATTCTTGAAAAGTTTTGTAACGCGTGAAAGCGCAGTACGGCGTGTTAACACGTATGTAGCGAATCAACTGCAAACCAAGCTTGTCAACTTTTTTCCAGGTAGCAGAGACATTATTTTCACCCAATCAGCTTCAAGCAGCTCCGTGGCTCCACCTGCTGGCGAGACTGTCGATACTTTCACGCTGACTACAGGCGGAATTACAATTCCCGCACAAGACACTTATTATAGTTGTCACCTTCTTCAGTTTCCCGTTGTTACATCGAAAAGACACATTGTCAAGGTTGGCCATTGAAATTTCGTTTGAAGCACATCATAGTCGAATACAGGACAATAGCAGCCCTTGTCATTGGTGTTCGTCATATTCACCTCGTTTTTTAGCGGTTTTTTTGTGGCGGTAAAATAACAAAACAAAGTTTTGACTTAAAGTAAGTTTCAAAACCTACAAGATTGATTTTCATTGCACAGAGTTACACTAGGGGGCGTTGTTTTTGCCACTGCGCGCATCGAATTTAATCAACCACATCTCATCAGAACTTAATACGTATAGAAAGTGCTATTTTTGTCACCAAACAAGCCAGTTTTAGCCGTTCAGAAATCCCTGTTACACAAAGTTGTTTATAAACAAGGTAACTTCCCAACAATTTTTCTTGTACAGATTTCTCCAGTAATTCAAAGTGGAAACGAGTTATACGTTCATCACGTTGTGGTTTACCAGTGCGTTGATCCACTACCGGTAAGAATCGGTCTCACTAGAAAACAAACTTTAATAGACTGATTTTAACAACAGCCAACTTTAGCTTTATAAACCGTCAAACCCACGTAGCTTATAAGCATATAGGTCAGCTACGTTTAGTTGGTAAGATCGAATATCGCCAACATTCCAACAAACACCTCAATTGAGCATGATCTGGACATGCCACCAAGCACCCGTGGCAGATACAAGGTCGCATGGGTCGGATAACAGATTTAAGTGTTCAAATAACCGCAGGTTAAGCAGATACGGTCTTAACTTGCACGTGAATAAAGGGTAAAGGGTGGTTGCACCGTGAAAAGTACCAACATGGGCCAAATTCTGTTGTTTAGCTGAGCGCTAGACGTGAGAAGAGCATAGGGAAATCCGGATCGGGTTATTGTATTGAATCAAGTGTCTTGCTCATACAGTGTGTTCGTCATTACAGGTTGGTGTTACTGTTGGATCAATGGGACAGTGCTACACAGACAGCGCACCAATCGCACCACATCTATGTGCGCACGTCATCACTGCATGGGCTGTTGGCGGTGAGGTGAGAAGTATAAAACCACAAACATTTTGTTAAGTCGTGCAAAGTTGATTTCCACCAGAAAGTTATAAACTGAAACTTAATACCAATCTACACATGATCTGGGCAAAAAATAATTGGGATATTTCAAAACTGCCCAACACGATTTTTTACGCTTGTGCTTCCCAATATCTCAGAAGAAATAAATCTGTGCGTTTTCAGGATATTGAATTTCCAACCAACGTCGGTTTCCCGTTTGGCGAGGCTGGCGATCCCAATTATGTTGTG
Organism: Phallusia fumigata; assembly: GCA_008931825.1. Taxonomy (NCBI): domain Eukaryota; kingdom Metazoa; phylum Chordata; class Ascidiacea; order Phlebobranchia; family Ascidiidae; genus Phallusia; species Phallusia fumigata. The sequence continues at coordinate 8,335 of QXVZ01000921.1, forward strand.
ATTGAAATGCATTACGACAATCCCAATCAGGTTGCAGGTACGTACAACGCACAAACACGAAAGGTGTAAAGCTTTACAAGTTTGTTCACAATAATGAGTCCTAAAGGTTGTTGCTGATAGTTTTTGAAAAATTCGCTCAAAATGTCATCACTAATCTGTTGAAAACAATTTGAAATTGACCTTTTCCCAAATATCAGTTATCTCAGTGAATGTTGCCACGCTAGACTGCACAAAGCTTGTTACAGACCAGTTTTAATTTTGTTAGATGGTGCATTTTGCTTAAAAGATTACTTTGGCAAAAACACAAACTGAAAACAGCTTTGGAATTCTAAGCAGAAAACCTACAAAAAATCTGCGACAGCCTAAAAAATGTGTTTTCCTTACGTATAACCATGATCTACAGCGAGGGCAATTTGACAGAACGTTAACTTCAAACTTACAGGAGTGGTAGATGATTCCGGGTTGAGGTTTTCATACACGAGTCAGCTTCGAATCCACGACGCAGGGACTTTGCAAGCCGGTCAAATTGTCGATCCGTTTCTCCATGTTATTCCACCCAGAGCCACCTCATTTCTCACATACGGGGATTGCCCGGGGGACTGTCTGGATAAGGTAAAATTTTGTTAAAGATCAATGGGTACAGAGGAAGTTTGTCGGTTTATTGAGAAAGTGCTTTGATATAAAGTTATTTATTGGGAAAAGTTGCAGGCACAAGAAACACTGTTGTGTATTAGTCGAATCTTGGAGAGTTATTTTGTCCCATTTTTCAACTAAAGCATTATCTCAGACTCTTAGCATTTCCTTACGCCGCCGTGATTACACGTGCCCGTGTTTTTTTTGTATTCAGGCGATGGCAGCAGCTACTGACGTCACGAGCATTAACATATTTTCAGTGATGCTTCACACACATCTGCTGGGAAAGAAAATAACTCTTCGCCACATCAGGTGAGGAACTTGTTGTTGTGAGTTTATCTACTAAGAGGGAGAATACCCGCGTTAACCAAACTACAAAGCGAGGAGTTGCTGACGGAGAGTTATTGGAATTATTCCGATTTTACAACTGATCAATAATTACAACATCTTTGTTTACAGAAATGGAGTCGAACAGCCGTTCATTGCGAAGGATGAAGCTTACAACTTCAACTTCCAAACATACAGATATGTTTCACCTGAACGAAACGTCCTTCCTGGTGACAACCTCCAGGTTTTATGCGACTACGACTCTTCAGCCACGACCAGCTTCACATATGTAAGGATTTATGTGATGTATCTTTGTTTGTTTATTAAATTTAAACTTCTTTGGACGCATAAACCAGGGTAGATTATGTTAATATCTACAACCTAGACCACTCCAGTTTGGTCTATGTGATTTGGTCAATTATTCGATTTAGGTTAAAAGTTAAACTGGCAAATTCCCATGGGTTGCTTCAATATCGCGAAAGTTTTATTTTAACATTCGACCAATAAACTGAAGAATTTAATGGGTGTCCATGTATATCTACACCCGTTATAACCAAATCTTCGTAAAGTGAAACTAGAAAAAATATCTTTGTGTTTGTATGCCTTCAGAATACAAAAAACAGCTACAAACTAAGCTTTAGTGGCGTCGCGTATTGAAAATCACCTTTCACCCAATTTACTCACTGTTTTAGGGAGGATTGTCAACTGACAGGGAAATGTGTTTGGCTTTCATAACTTACTACCCACGAATTCCGATCAGTATCTGTGAGAGCGGCGTTATTCTGGATCCATACTGGTACAACGTGTCGGGACTCTCAACAGATCAAGTGAACGACCTACAGTAAGAACTATAACCAGTGTGAAAGAGCGTTGGTTCGCATGTGGGTGGATGACAATTCGACCTGTATATATTTAGGGTGGGCAACCAGCAAACAAAATTATTCGGCCGGAGCTCTTTTAGAAATTGAAAAACGTATTTTGTGTTTTAGTTATAAACTGTTACAACTTTCGTTCAGATTATTGCTAAATAAGGAGTTTATATGAATTCCCTAAAGTTTGAACAACATCATCACAGTAAAGGGAACGAAATTGTAAGCGAAAATTTAATTTAGTACGGTCTGCTAAGACCTTGCTGATCTTGGTATTGGCCCGCGGATGGATTAGGTTGTCGACTCCTGAATTGGGAACTTTAAGCTGGCAAATAATTGTTGTTGTGGTTTTCACCGAATTTCTTTTTTTCTAAACACTATTTTTAAGTTTCGCTTGTTGTCCTACAAGTTGAGCAACTTTTTTTCACAAACATTTCTTTCACTTTTGTTTTAGTACCCCTTCAGTTCCTAGCCCTGGAGTATACAATTCCTGGGCCGACTATGTTTTCCAGAGCACAGGGCAAACCATGGATGAATATCTCAATGCCGTAAGTTGAAAACGATTGCTGTTTAGCTAATTGACGCAAAACGCATGTTTATATTCGGTAGAAAATTACAGCAAAGTTTGGCTCCAGAATATGAGCGATATTAACAAGGGCAATTGTTGAACAATACATGTTTCTTAATTACCACCTCAGACCGCGATTTTTTAACAGATAATTTAATGTAAACATTTCAGTTCAATTGGAACCAGACAAGCGCAGCTCAATACAGTTCGGTTATAAACCTGATTCCGAAAATCCAGAGATGTCATCGCAACGGGGAATCCCCTTCAGGGGTGAGTAGTTGGAAGATTTAACATTTTCAAGGTCAAAGTGAAGTTCAAACTCGCGGTCGATCGTCACTTCAACTAGCGCAAATATTTTTAGCTTGCCGACTATGTTTTGGCTCTGCGCGTCACCCAACCATATGCAGAAGTTTCGGGAACTTGTGTCGCTACAACTACAACAACTACGACCACAACGACTACATCGACCACAGCGAGCACGACAACAACAACCACAACATCTGGTCAAACTGGCCAAGCAAAGATGAAATCAACTTACATGTTAGTATTGCTTGTTCTTCTCTATGTCATTATCGGCGTTTAAACTCGACAGCTGTAGATCAAAACATATTCATTATTTTGTCTGGTCAAATTTGGTTAAATGTTTTATCACCAATAACTTTTGCCTTTGTTATTTAAAATCCGTTTTCTTTTGTTTAAATCGACATTTGAGATTTTCTTTTTATTAATTGAAACTGGTAGATTTGTGATGATTCGTTGTTTAACTAATTCACAATTCAATTGGATCGATTTTTGTGTGCTTTTAGATCAAAATTTAGGAAATTTTGCACACTTTAGCACTTTGCCTTGTCTAATAAACCACCATAAAATGCAGGCTGGTGCTGAGAAAAACCATATGTAGTATTTTAACCATGTTTGTTGATTAGGTTGTAAAAAACAATGATATGTTTTGTCAGTTTGTTCTTGGATAACACTTTGCATCTTGTAAATCCTGCCTTTATACTTATCCTCATTCGACATTCCGTTGTCATGTTTTTATTAGTTGCATTTTGTAAATGTGTGATATTGATTTAAAAAACTATTTTTTACGCTTTGCGAAATCGTTTCATTGTTACGCCACAATGTCGCTTGTACATATCTGGTGTTATAAAGTATTTTTTTACAAATGATTATGGCATCGTTTTACATTGCAATTGGTGATTAGGCTAAATCGCCTATTGGTGCTTTGTCCATCACAACATAGTCAGAAAACCCGGTTTAACAAGCGGGAAAAAATATCCGAGCTTTAAGTAGAGGAAGTCTTGAACAGGCCGACACAGTAAGGTTTGTATGCAGACATATGCTGGAAAGTCGTGCTAACTCTGGCCAGTCGATTTGCAACGTGAAAGTGCCATTTTGATTCTACAATTGCAAACATTAATATATAAACTGCATACAGTTTTATAAAATAATCGCTGGTGCCTAAATCACTTATCGTTATGCGGTGATGGAAATGCCGTGCTTAGATTAGAACCAACACGAAAGTTTAATTACATCTATTAAAAAGACGTTCTGTATTCTCCAACTTTCAGAGGCCACTTTTTTCTGTAGACTTTTGAACAATTAGCCTACAATATGACTTGCAAAATCAAATAACCCACTGACCTCGCATGNCTACACTAGAACAAGAAAGCACTTTCAGTTTACCTGCGGCATCAGACACTTCGCCAAACATTGAATACACAGACATATCTAAAATAACAGACTTTGTTCATGTAGACAAAACTGCACTGATTGGTGACAAAGCTGATGCTCACACCCATAATGACAGCAACCAATATAAAGTTGATTTGTTTGAAGTTTCCTCTATAGACAGCAGTTCATCCTGGGATGTAAACAACTTGAGTATTACTTCTAATTCACCGGACAACAATTTTCCTGGCCACCATACTGTTCAGAATACAGACGTCCTTTCTGAAGTTGAAGGACAAGATTCTGATGTTGCACATGACAAAGTTCACCAGCACTGGGCAGAAGAAA
>QXVZ01000926.1:0-28849 GCA_008931825.1 Phallusia fumigata
CTATGTGACTGCATGAAGCAATAGTCATTGGCATAAAGTAATTAAAAAAATCTGACTTGTGCCATGTGTATGCATGGATAGGATCCGCAAAGCTTTAAATCAATTGCCTTGTAAATTAAAACGTCTTTTTGTGTAAAGTTTCCATGTAAAGTTATTGAAAGTTCCTCCTTATTTCTACTTCTTGCTAAATCACTATTTCCGCAAGACCGTTGTAAATCTTTACCTTTGTAATGTTTTATGTGGCACTAATAAACCTTTGCGTTTGTATAAGAAGATCTCTATGATTAAGTGAAGCGGGGCTAAAACCTTCAGAATCATTGCTATACAGATTGAGTGGCAAGGCTTCCATGTAGTTTCGTTGTGTTCGTTGAACACTTTGAAGGCTGTTGATTCGCCGGAGTTAAAGATTTTTGAGCTTTTGGCGTTTTTCGGAAGCAACAGAGCACGTCTTCGCGAAGAGCTGTCCGGAAGTTCTTGTCCATAAATCCGTACACCAGCACGTTCACCAAACTAATAAATCAATTTAATTTCGCGTTACCTTTCATTAGTGGCTGTAGATCACAGCTGCAGCCTAGCATTACAAACCCTCTTCATTACGTGTATGTCAAAAAAATAATCTGAAATACTTGCATGACACCATTTGTTGACAAAAATTGCAATGTGTCGATTAATAAACGTTAAAGATGTCTCGTGAGTCATTAAATTTAAAATCATCAAAGCATAATTACAAATATTGAATAACTTGACCTTATTTTGTTAAGCATTCTGTACATTTACGCCATCGTACCTGTTTGACATACTAAGGTAGATGCATATGGTGAGTGGTGTGGAGATTGTTTCACACGTCAGCGCTTCAGTGTAGCTTAAGACGACCACAACCAGCAGAGGCACTAAAGGAAGGAAGTGATCATGATAAATCCTTAATAAACGTCGCAACACACTTGTTTAATGTTTCGCTGAAAGTATGCGCAAAAGTAAAGTAAGCGAAAAATGCTAAAAGGGGACTGTAAATGCTTTTATTCAATAAGGTAAAAATATGTTGACCGTCTTTTTAGTCAATTTTTTGTATTGTTGTTTCAAAAAAAACGCCCCCGCCCCTTCTTCAAAAAAAGATGCCATTAAACGAGGTTGAAAAGAGATGTTTACCCGGTAATGTATACCAAAAAATATCTTTGATTGATCAACGCAAAGTGGTTTTGCTACAGTTTCAACGCATGCGTTTCAAAAGATCCATTATCTAATGAGTAGGTCCGCTACTTACCCAATGTAACTGTGAAACCGATTTGCATAACGGCGAGCATTTTGTACACAGCTGTTTCCCGCTGGTCGACTTTGTGCGCTTCCAGTCGTTGTGTAAGATCCCGAGATCTCTTTTTATACGAACGCAAGATGGCACCAGAACTCACAGTCAAAGCAGTCTAAAATTAAAAGTGAAAACAAAATAAAAAAGTGCCTTAACCGCATTTTAGCACAAAAAATTTGCTACAAAACTGATTAAAATTGGTCAAATTAATTTCATGAAAAAAATTTCTTAAAAAAGTTGGCTGTCTTATTATGTAAGCCACAGCGTGTCTTAGAGGTGTTGTTCTATGTGCGACTTACCATTATAACGTATGGAACTATAAACAGGAACATAAAGAGCAAGGCAAGTGGTCTCAAGTCTTGATTTAATTTGATGTCCTTCAAGGTGAGATTGAACAGAAAAGTTGTATGGGAGTATGTGTAGGTATAGATGGAAGAAAAAAAGGCTAAAAAAACAAAAAAGACATAGCTTAACGGTATTAAGCGCAAGTAGTAACGACTGCAGCAGAGCATTTAAAGATGGTGCACGTTTTAGGGCGAAGGTTTGGAAAAAAATACGGTTTAAAGCGTGTAAGTAAATTCCATTATGTTCTCGTCGATTTAAAAGCATAAACCGCAGGAACTTGTAAACTTATCTTCTTCATAGCGCAAAAAGACTTACTTGGAATCACTGACATCAAAACAGCCATGCCCCACACAACAGCCAGTCCTCCGTAAACGCTTCTATTACGCTGGCTCCGATACCGGATCGGCCACTTGATGGCGCGAAAGCGTTGCTGACCGAGGAATATCAAATGGTACAAGGATGCCGTAAAACCGACAAAGTAGAAAATGCCGCCAACTATCGATTGTGGGGAGCCTCGTAATTCAAACTGATGTTTATCGAGTTCTTGAGCGGTTGAATTCAGCGTCCAACTGAAGTTGTAGACCGCAATTCCGAATATCTGAAATCCTGCATATAAAGCGATTTTTTAAAGTAGATATTTTGGGCATGCAAAAACCTGACTAGTTTTGGAGACGATTGCGATTTGTTACATTTCTCCAAACTGGGTATAAATGACATAACCCTTAAAAAAGGTTTCAAAGGTTACTGTGTAAAGCTAAAGTTTCAAAGGTAACTTTGTATTCCTTGGTTTATTTTGCGCAGGTAATACTTCTCATTGGCTCGTAACAGTACAAAAAAAGTTTCGAAAAAACATGTATATTTTTTTCTGGAATGTTTCACTATGGATTTCGTACTCCTAGTCGAAAGGATAATCTTAGAACACCTTATACCAAGAAAAAGCTCTTATCGAAATTACGCCCGTTTATACACTCATGACTATTTGGCGATAGTCTGATTATCGCAAAGGTCAAGGAGAAAGGTCACGGGCTGGGTGTAATTGGACCCACATACCTGTCAACATGTCAGCAACCGCCAACGTTTAATCTTGCTGTAAGTCCCAGAAAATCCGTTTTTCTTTGTCAAATTGCACCAGATCACGAATCCATTACCCAGTACGATCAACAGACCCAACAAAACGATCAGAGCCGCAAAAATCGAGGCCCCGGCCATGCTGCATTGTTGGCAATCTTTCAAAGCTGTATTGGCGCATTCTGTTAAAGCGTTTGCTGAACAAAAACTTGGAAAACCACAAAGTTGTGAAGTAAGACCGCTTGGTGTTGTTGCCTCCATAGCATTGTTTGAATAAGTTGAAACCAGCAATGTCGGGGACACCATTTGGCTCGCAGCTCGTGTGGTAAAGTTTTGTGTTGGTTCTATATAGGTTTTGTTGGGTAACCAGGTGTTAAAAACTTCCTCAGGTAGGCTGCCGTTCCTCATGTCCGGTGGGGACAAAGTTCCGTTAAACGGATCGACAGGAAATCCGTTTTGTAAGTCCAAGGCAGTATCCGGCGGAATATAGAGTTCCGAACCATTTCCAAGTACAGATTCAGTTTCGTTGACCGGGAATATTGGAAGCATATGCTGTTCGACAGGAAATGTCTGTAATTCTAGTTTCACTGGTGCCAAATACACGGGCAGTTCAACACGGTCTATCACTACTGAGTCAAAGGTTCTATGGGTTTCTGGGGTAAGCTCTACTACCATGTGTGTCATGGTAAAAGTTTCAGCTTCGGTTGTTATAAAGGGCTTCGGCATGGCCACTCTGTCGATAAGAAAAGGCTCAGCGATCTTTGGTGGTTCTGGTGCTTCGCCACTCATCGTTGGTTATCAATTGTCTGACGCTGGTCAAGAAGAAAACTTAGTCGTTTCAACGTCTAAAGGAAAAATCTGTAAAACAAAATGTATGTCTTTAATCTACGATGATCTGTTATTAAACAAAATCTATTTCAAGTGCTTTCCCCTAACTTCACATTTAGCCTACAAACAGGATACGATGATACACAAATTAATGTTCGAAACAAATCCACTTTTCGTCAATGGAAATCAAACGCATTTTGTACACTTTGTATGCTTTCCACTGTTTTTAATTTCAAATATGTGCTGACTTGCGTTAACGTTTCCACTTAACTGTCCAAATCAAAGAATTGTATCTCAACCACAACCGATGTCTGTCGCGCTGGTTTTGACACTCTGCCCTGTCTTGTCATTCTAAGAAAACAACGCCACACTGATCTGAAATTCTGCAAACACCAAAGGTCATACTGTTTACGTTCATTTCTCAACAGAGGAACGAAGGTCTGCTGTTCCTAAGACAGTTATCGAATTGTCCACAGATAGCCTGAGGCACGAATACGATCGGCCACCGTAATTTTTGTGACGAGTAATTTTGCGCTGCATCATGGTATTGTGACGTAACTGGACAAGGGCTATCATTTAGGGTGTGACGTAAGTGTCTCGTGACCAATTAATTTTTAGCACTTGCTAAGGCGCGGCAAGTTAACTTTCCCTTTCATCGGAAACAATTTTGTTGGGAAACTCCCAAATTACATGCACGTTACGGCCGTTAACCCTTCATTTACCAGTAAATAAGCAAAAGTTGTGTGTTTGACTTTCTAACTTATTATTTGTTTTGTTCTATTTTTTATGATTTTTTTACTTAGCTGTGGAATAGGTTTTATTTTATCAAATACAATATAACGGAAAAGTTTCAGGCATGTTTGGGTCTTCAACAATAAAAATGAGCGAAAGTTTCAACTTTGTATGTTGCCATTTCTTAGTTTTTTTAATTAAAAAAAATTATTTGCACTTGGAGTGGAGTAGGTAAACCCAATGTCACCAATAGCCCCAAAGTACGGTAAAGCTGCGGTTATAAGTGTAAAATGCAGACGAATGTGCAGTGCAGTTTTATTTACGAATGATGCAAGCTCATTTCGACAACAAAAACGTTTTTACTTGAAAAAGGATTTAGAGGTTTAAATTTGTGGCTCGAAAGTTCGCATGAATATATTGGTGCCAGCAAGCAAAAGACTATCAAAAAAATAAATGAAGCATTCACCCAGCAAACTAAAGGAAAAAAAAAGCAAAAAAAAAATTTAGCCGGAATACTTAAAGCAAAAAAGCATTGGCTCAGTTCACTTTCGCCAACATTTAAGGTCATTGTAAAATCGAATTTTACGCCATTGGCAAAAGTTGAATTATAGAACTACTTGCCCCGTTCTGTCACAAACATTTCAGGAAAATCTAACCCGTTACAGATCTTTCGTAAATGGCGAAGTACTGGTGTAGTTTGCAGAAAAAGTGACCTTGCTATTGGGTCACAGCACTAATGCTGGTTTGTTTGCTGATCACGTGCTTGATTCCACTTGTAAACGGATGAAGCATCTCTGTCCAATCGTTGAAACAAACCAGGGCGCAAACGAAGTTGATCAACGAGTCGAAATCCCAGATTGCGTTCGTTACCTTCACAACAACATTGCTTGAACCAAACGAAATATGACATCAACACAAAAAGAGAAAAATTTAAGCTGAATCGAAATCGGGCAGCTGGTTCTGATTAGACGAAGCTTAGCTGGCTACGTAAGCACAAGCTGGACGAACAAAGACTGGAAGGTACCACCTTTAAATTTTATTGGCTTGTTGTTTGATTGCTAGTTAAAGAACAATGGGTACAGCCTACACAGCTAACCATATTCAGCATTTTTTGAAGACACACGATTAAGGATGGCAGTGTGGTACATCAAGTTGTTCGTACCACGTACCTTGTTACGAGGGCGTACCGTACCATGTGATGATTTTTGCTACCGCACCGCCACCCATGAACACGATATACACAAATACACTGCTACATTACAAAAGGAAAAGAAACCCATAAGGTTTACCAGCATCGTCGTATGGCGTCGGAACACTGCGGTGATTGCAACACAAATAAGGTCGGTCACCACACACACCACAGCCGACACTAGACATGTTCGTACGAGCAGGCGGAGGCGTTCCAGCCCGCTCCACGAGGTGTTGCTGCCCGTGCTAATTACGTCACGTGAGAGCCTTTGATGCTGACGTAAAATGTAGATGAAAAGACCCAGCATACTTCCTATAAAAATGCAATGGATGAATTACCTTTTGTCCAGGTTTTTTGTCTTGTCATTGAGTCTGGTAGTAAAGTATAAATATTTCTTAAACCTCACATTTAGCTGTGACGACATTGTTAGCTGTATCATATTTGTAACTATGTAGTTGAGTGCAAGCCCAGAATAGGCTGCTGCCGCGGGTTAGATTTCCAACAGTTTTTCCACTCCTAAAGTTAATGCTTGTGAATGATTGGAAGGCCTCCTGTCGGCCTTGCAACTAGATATTAGTGTACTACATGGTTAATGATTTACTCTCTTTGAGGTTTATAAATAGCGTTTGCAAGTATGACAGTCACACCATTATATCGCATATACCTTGGACTACAAAGGCAACAGCATATGAAACAGCAATCAAGTATGTGACAGACTGAGTGTTGCTGTACAGACACATTTGTCCCTTGACGGCTACGTCGATTTGCTGAGATGTAAAGTAGGTCGCAACCATTGCCACGAATTCCAGCAGAAAAATAATAATCAGCAACGAATAACTGAATCTGGTAAAAGTAGTTAATCATAATTATGTACGTGTAGAAAATAGGGAATCGGCAACAAAATTCATTACCTGAGCACGGATTTTTTAACGATGGCCCTGAGTTGTCTGTTTCTGTAAAGCGTATATTGTCGCATCCATAGAAATACGTAAAGCACCCCGCAGCCTACACAAATACAATAGTTACAAACTAAACAAAAAGCACCCCGCAGCCTACACAAATACAATAGTTACAAACTATGCCTTGTGACCTGTTCGTTTAGCCTGTCCCGTTTAGAGGGAATTTTAACAATGTTTGCTATATTTAAGTATGCGACGTCAAGCATTTTTTGGGAACGCAACCATTTGTCCGATGAAAATTGAAACATTTACTGGAAACTGGAAAAACAATTTGAGTCACTGCAAATGCGTTGCAACAGCAGTGAAAATCTCGATTTTCCAAACTTTCTGACTGGTTTAAGCAACATGTAAGCGCGGTATAATTTAAAACATCTTACCAAAAGTGTGGATAACTTGATGGATGGTGTCGGCAACATGACAACGTGTCGTGTTTCTGGGCATCACGAAAAAAACGATGCCGACAACAGATTTTGCTATTACCGTCAACCCAAAACCAATAAAAAGCAGAATAAGAATTGTTCCATAAACGCTTTTTTTCTCTGAACCAGTCGAGCGCCTGCACAAAGTAAATGTGTTAAAACGCCGAACGAATGTCTTTTTAACGTTTACTTTGTTTTTCTTACCTAATGACCAAAATTGTCAGAGATGTAAAGATATAAGAACATGCAACAAGGGTAAAAAGCTCCAAAATGAATGCAGTGTATTCGGTCGAACGAAACGCCTTTTCATTGAAGTTTTCGCTGATGTTGAATCTTTCAGTTACATTCATCTCTGTTTGCTGATTTTACTTTTAAACGAAGTTTTTGAAACAGCTAAATGTTAAAACATATATATGTATATTCTAAAAAAACTCCTTTTGGTTACATAACGTCCTATATCAATTCTTTAAACAAAGTGTATTTCTGCGTGAAGAGAGTTTTTTATTTCCGATATTTTTGTGGTCACGAGAAGTAATACCACACTGTCAAAACCGCTGTTTTAATTATCTAAACGAAAATACAGAAAAACCATCATCGATCACGCGCGGGACATAACATTGCCTTTACCTCAATATTCTGACACAAAGTATGCTGCAATAGCTCATTGTTATATAGTGCAACGTATAGTCATCCAATTTTAATCCCCATTAAATTGCACTTGACTGAATAGCGATAGACGCTGGAGTCCACTTTACACGTTGCGGGGTTTTGTTGACATAGCGCTTGTGATAATTGGGCATTAATAATTTAGAATTCCTAATCCCAACACAAATCTAACAAATTCTGGCCCTTTATTGAGAGGAGCGCTTTAGGGCCGCTTTTCCGCTTGGAACGTTACCACCGATTCTAGAATTTTCGTGCTTATATGTATAATACTTCTTGATGTTAAAGCCGTAATAAAAACCCTTGGTTTTTGAAGTATGAATTTGCGTTTCTTTTTGACCACAGATTTTTTATCATTATTATTTTAAAACCAAGCCTAGGTTTGTGTTTGCAACTTTACTGCGAACAAGCAAAAACAAGTGGTGATGTAGTTGCAAAACCATGACATGGTCTTTTTATTGCAACCGGCAGTGCAATTTGTAAAACACAAAAATGGATATTGGGTAAATTTTTGCAAGGATTTGCATTTAATCAATTATTTTGTTAGAACATAAACTTCTGGTCGCCGTGATATCGTCTTCTTTTTGGCACTTTTAAACGGACGAAGCATGTCTTTCCAGTTGTTAAAGCACACGAGGGCACAAATGAAATTAATCAATGAGTCGAAGTCCCATATCGCATTCGTCACCTGCAAAACCCAACTTAATTTATTATTGTGTCCGAAGATTTCATCAAACAAGAGTTGTTACCAGCATGCTAACTCGATGACGCAAGACGGTGGTAAGTGCAACACAGACAATGTCTGTTGCCACACTGACCGCTGCTGAAATGAAGCAGGTCCGCACCACCACACGGAGGCGCTCGAGCGCGCTCAAGTTGGACCGACCTCTGGTGCGAATAACCTCCTCAGCCATGTTCTCATGCTGACGAAGCAAAAAGACGAAAAGCGCCAAAACGCCACCTGTAAAAGTCCTTGTGTTAGAGGTTTGTAGTTTGTTGAGGCTGGTGAGAAACAGTGGCGGGCCTTGTATGTGCAACTCATGTGGTAAGTCCAAGCACAAAGAGTACAACAAAAGAGCTGTTATTTATGGAAAGTGCGATCCCTTATAGTAAGTTTTTCGATGAAAAATTGTTTCTTAAGTGTTCCTACCTTGCGCTAATATTCCAATGGCGTGAAAACCGGCAGCCAGGAGATCAACTGAGTAGGAATTGTCAACATACAAGCACCTCTGCCCCACGGCTATGACGTCCACTGACAGTGATGTGAAATAAACTCCGAACAGTGCAATTGTCAGCAGAGCGAGCATGACACCGAGTAATGAGAAACTAAATCTAAACATTACAAGTTTTAAACTGCTTGGTGTGTAATCGCTGTTTAAGGCAATTCATTTATTTCTTGCACCCCATCAGTCTATTGGCTATTGTATCCTCGATCACCAGTAGGCTAACATATGTCAGTCATCATGGTGTTTCATGTAAAGTCGTGTATTTAGGCCAGGTAGTGCCCCAATAATGAACATATTATGGTACAATTCATTAAAACGAAGATACAAGCCAGTACTTGTGCGCAAAACATTTTCTACGTTTCGCTTCCTGAAGATGACGGCAGCGTTTGTCTGAAGGTAGAAAATGTTTACACGCAACTACTGGGTTGTATCTTTATTAAAACCAGGAATTGTGTACAATTACTGCAAAACCTAAAAAACCTGTCATTCACCTGTTTATGTGTTTGGTCGCTAGGCGCTTTAGAAACCGGTTCCGGTACAAAGTGTACTGGCGCATCCACAGAAACACAAACAGAAGCCCGCCTCCTGTGGAAACAAACTACTACTAACACAAAGGAAATCAACGCGTAACAAATACAGCAAAGTAGCGAGCTGCAATTTTGAAACGAGTGAATTGTTGGGGTTAGTTTTTAAAAACGCGATTGTCTTATGCCTGTCCTCAGCAAGTTTCCGAGCATATTTGTTTATCGTTTTGGTGCCAGTTTGTTAGCTATAAACCATGGGTTACCTAAGCGGTATCAGGTTACCGAATCGTTGGAGCCAATTATATAGATACTACATTACATGTATAACATCCAAACAAATATTTTTTGGTATTTAAACATGAGAACAATATTACAAAAGAGAGGCACGAGAACTGGTTGGTGATTTTAAACGGGTACCGTTAAGAAAAAGGTTAAGAACCACTGCTATACACAAATTACAACTACAGCGTACCTATTGTGTGAACTGCTTGGTGAGCGGTGTCCACTGCAAGGCATCCAGTCGTATCGCGGTGCGTCACGTAAAACACGACGCCCATGACAGACTTGGCGAAGACAGTTACCCCAAAACTCACGAAGAGCAGCATAAGCGCCAAACGAAATTTGCTCGCCCGTTGATGTTCCGATTGCCGGCGATTTCTATTGTGAAGGTATAATGTGTAACAAAGACCTGTTATTGAATGAATTAAAAAGGTCGAAAACAAACTATAATAACCACTAAATATCGTTTATCCCTCTTTGCTAAACAAACAGCTAGGTTTTGCCATGTGCGGGAGATTTTAGGATTGTGTAATATATCCGCAAACCGTACCTTATTAAAATAATTGCCAACGTAGTAAGGACGTAACAGCAGACAATCGTAGTGATAAGTTCCATTAGGAAACCAACCAATTCCGGTGAACGAAAAACATTCTCTTCAAAATCACTTTTGTTGCCTGTAGAATTATTCATAACTACACGCCCGTTAGACCTAGAAAGCAATCAAGCCATTGGATCATTTTGAGTCTTGTGACTTTCGAACAAAAGAAGGCTTGTAGACAAACTTCTCACAGTACAAGATAAACTAAAAGTGCAAATCTTACAGTACTTTTAAAAAACTTTTGGTGGTTATCGCCTGGCGATACCGCATAGTACCGACAAAACACCACATGCGAACATCCCATTAAAACTTACTACAAAATCTTTTACTGGCGTGTGTTTCGTGTCTAAAATTTTACCCTCAAATGCCTTTGTTCGGCTGAGGTCAACGTACTAGTCCACTCTATGTGACCCAACAGAAGCGTAACGAGGGTAAATTATTGATACATAGACCCAGCCGCCCCCGGATCGTGCAGTAAATCATTGCGTGATTTACAATCTTTTACGTATCAAATTATGGGCCAACAATATTAAAAAACTCTACTTTTCATTCAAGTTACTTGAAAACATTGGTGCAATCTGCGTCCTGATCAGGTGATAACCTGGAAAGGTTTGATCTGATGTTTGATTGTACATCCGGGGTAACCAATTTTTAGGTGATTAAAGATGTTGCTGAACCTACATACCTTTGAAAGGTCATTTTCGTGGGGTTTTACTTGTTTATCATTTCTGATCATTTTTTCTACTTTTATTATAACTATTTGATACAATATAAACGATTTAGACGGAAAACACGTCTTGAAACTCTCCGTGTGACCGGAAAAGGCAATTTGTATCTAGCCATTCTAAACTAGCACCCTTCGGTACGAAAAGCGTTTATAAGTGACTACATCGTAAGTATTATCTTTTCTTCCTGATTATTTTAAACAATTTTATGCACCATGACCAACTGCCTTTTAAAGTCAACAGTAAAACTAATTATTTAGCTGACTAACTCAAATCTGTTTTCCTGGTGGATTATGCTTACTTGACACTTGTATGGCAAAAACACCTGATGTTAATGCCAAAGAACTAAGATTAAACCTTTCCGTCCATAACTGCTCCATGGCCATACGCCATTTTACGCGTGATTGCCCAAATTGGGCATATCTTGGTCTTTTGCTCACAAAATTGCGCAAGGCTTTTTTCTATGAAGTAGAGAATCTGTCACACTGTTTTTCGCTTTTGCCAAAATGTGCGTTGGCCAAGTGGTGTTTTTTCTAGTTTTTGCGCGATTCGTTTAGTTATAGGAACTTGAAAATAATTGTACTGTTACACGCCCTTTTTAATTTACCGAACAAATTACTTGCGGTTCTTTTGTCTCAAATTGTGCTCCAAGCCTTTGAATTGGTTATCCCTGCCTGGCATGTTTACAATTATTGCCCGCGGAAATTGCACTAATTGACTCGCCGCCATCGCTAAGCGTGTTTAATTATTCACATCGTTTCGTGTGCTGCATCCTTATTCCAAAAATTAAAAAGAAGCGATTGCACATTTCCTTTTCCTCAAAAATGCTGTTTAAACTTTACTTTTTTCAAATGGAAGGGTCAGCAAAAAGTATTAGCCACTAGTGGCTCAGGCCGTTCCATTTTTGTTTTTAGCGTTTACTTGAAACGTTAATTTATTCATGTGTACTTTTTGGGCGCTGTAAACAAAATAAATAAACTTGATTGATTGATTATTAAATTTTTAAATGACCGTGTTGGTCTGGATAACCATGTGTGACGTCACCCAGCAACTTATAAAACCGGCTGAGTAGCTGACCATGGCTACCAGCAAAGATTAAGCAAGGTGATAAACAGATTTGAATGTTCATATCGTTCACATTACATTACATCTGGTTTTCAGTTTGCAAGATCTTGCTTTGTTTCGAACTTCTTTAAATGTATTAAACTTGAAGTCGTATTTCAAAATACAGGCAACAAGGTTAACAAATTGCAATTTTGACAGATTTGAGAATAATTTTGTCTAATATATAGGTTAGCAAACAATGGTGTTGCAGTAAAGATGTACATCATTGCAATTTGCATGCAACGTTTTTATCAGGCAACATTTAAACATGTATCATCAATAGTTGTACTCTATAACAGATAACAGATGTAATAAGCACATTATGTTGTGCATTAGCATTTCCAAATTTGTTTAATACATTCTATAGGTAATTGTAGGGTGTCATTTTCTTAAAAGCACTGTACTGTCATCACCTTATCAAAATGAATGAGGGAAGTCCATCAGAAATATCCAACCTTGAGCTTTTTGGAGAAGTAAAGCGATTACGAATGGATATGAAAGAAATGTATTGGCAGATGTTGTTAAAATTCAATGAACAATTCATGGGAATCCAAAATCAATTGAAGATTCTCAATCAGAACCTTGTCCTGCTTAACACCTCCAAAACATTAATAGTAAATTCTAATTCAGAAGATGTATATTTTGGTAAAGAAGTCAGAGAGGACCCCATTGACAACAGTCCAACAGGTTGGTCAGAGACCAACAATAACACACAGGAGAACTTAGAAGCCATGTCAAAGACATTAGACAGTGAAGATGCAATGTATGATGATAATGAAGATGATGAACAAAATCCGGAACAAACTCCAGTTGTTCTTGAGGTAACCACGTCAAATACCGGAGCTTTGAATGAAATGTTACAAGGCAGCAATGACCCTCATGGCAGGGACGTTAAAGAAAGACTTGAACCGGATAATGTAGACACTGTGAGCCCATTTACATGCTTGTCGAGGCATATGTACGAAGAGTCCAGTCATATAGCTAACTGCAAAGACCGTCACTGCATGCTATGTCGAAGTTTGTGTGTTTCGGAGCAGGACAATTTCAAATTAGGTCAAAAGAGCCAATGGAAATGTGCAATTTGTTTGAAGTACTTCCGGCGAAAGTACAATTTAAAAAACCACATGAGATGTCATACTGGAGAAAAGCCATATCAGTGCAAAATATGTAAACGATTTTTTCGTTCAAAACAGGCCCTTAACTATCATGCGCACAAGCATGATGTAAACTACCAACAGAAACTTAATCAAAAGATGCAGAACAATTCCTCTCAATCACAGGTAGGGACCTTGTTAAATTTGTGTTTTAGACATAAACATGAATCATTATTTGGTTAAATGGAAATTAATTAACTTCTGATGCCAAAGGCATTGTTTGTTCTGTAACATTTTTGTACTTTTTGTAGGAGTTTCTTGTCTGAAGGTGGTGACATCCTGAGAATTGGTTGAGAAGGTATCATTGTTAAGAACACAAGATCTGCCCAAGCTATCATGTTTCATGGATCAACAAAACTGTCAGAATGTGATGTGGATTAGAATGTTGTTTACTTTTTTGTAACCAAATATATGAAAACAAGTGTGCTTAGTTGGTTGTTTTCTGCAGTCAAGTGTGATAAGTAAATATCAGGCACAAAGAGTTGTGTGCCAAAATAGGTTAGTGAAATATTAAAAATAGTTGAGCCAGTATCATGAGACTGTACCAAAGATCAGGAATGTTAATGATAGAAAAGCTGTTTGAAATCCAATTTTGGCAGAATAATATACATAATCTTAAGTAACAATACTACAGTAAAGAGGACCATATATTCAGTTCAATGTCAAGGGTGGGGTCAGTATTATTACATGTGAAAGGTGCAACACAATGTTTTTATTGTTATTTTTCCCCACACAGGGTTGTCTACCTACTTTTTGGTAAAACATGTGTATAATTGGATCATGATTGATAATGTTTTAGGTTTTAGCAAATATAAAAGACACACCTTAATCCAACTTAAAAAAACAAATGATTTATTTGACATTGTTTGAATAGGTTTAAACAGAATCACGAAGCAGAATCCACAATGTTCTAAACCAATTCTTTATGATGGTTGTTTGAAATACAAACATCATGATGTACTTAAAGTTTCCACTGTGGTATCATCCCCAGAAAAAGTGTCCAATTTATCATTGTATCCAAAAGCTAACACTGGATCATCAAGAAACACTGCTTCTTTGTATGTGTAAGGCATGTACCCAGAGGATCTTGAAACTCTAATTCCATGAATAACTTCTTGGTATTTTTTATCACATAAACCTAAGAAAATGGTGATCAATATTTTTGGGAAGTTATTAACTACATTTATACCAGTAAAAAATTAAACCATACTTGTATGCTTTTGAGGAAATGGCAAACCAGTCATGGAAGAAACAAATTGAGACAACAGTTGCACATTCTTGTAGTCAACAGGAACTCCACAAAGTGTGCAGCGCTTAGCTTCTTTTTGAAAAGGATTTTCCATGTCAAAAGGCATATCACTGTCGTCACACACAGCTTGGGTTGTTTGGATTGATTTCTTTACATTGTTGTGCACGACTGCAGGTGATAAAATTGTTTTGGTCCTTACTAAAGTTCTGCCCAACATTTTTATATCAAATGCTACAATGTCTACACCTTTTCCTAAATGTGATGATGACACAATACAAAAAATAATAACATGTCATGTTACACATTGAAATATTTTGCATGTTAGGTATAAACGTTATCGACCAAATTCTGTATGTGACAGTACTGTAAAATATGATACACATAACACAAATCTGAGGTATTTCAAACGCAAGAATTTCAATATTTACAAGCTAACACATTTGCAAAGAGTAGTGGCGGCTTACATGATTCAACTACTGCTTTCGAAAAAAATCTTTCGATCATGGGATATAATCACTCGTATACCTACAGCACGCGCATCCTGTTTAGTTTTTTAATTTTCGTCACATACTTTTTTCGCCAGTTCATTTTTTACAAATAATTGCAAAAAATAGTTCCTGGCCGTGGTTACATTTAAATCGTGTCTACGTTTGTTCCGCTTTAAATGCTTAACCTGCTATGTTTTTAGAAATGTGAGCAACATGAAAAATACCCAGGATCAGACAATTTTTTATATTTCTGTGAAGATATCGAAAACAGCCATGTTATCGTGCCCCTAACGTATACATATAGTAGATCGACACACAAAAACAAAAAAATGGCCAAGTCCTAAGACAAAAAATCAATGGTTAACTTGTTATTATGTTTGAGCCTGAAAGTTTTTTGAGAATATTTTGTTCCAGTATTTCTTCAGGTTGTTTTGGAACACGTGATCATATGCGCTGTAGACCACCACATTCGCCAAGCTTCAAACAACAAGAAAACAAAACCAATGAAAGACAATGACGTCACCGAAGCACTTTTTGTATTCACACTTACCCAGCGGAAACTGAAAGACCGTAACTGACAAAATACAAGGATGAAATGAATTCACAAGGTATCAAACCCATGACGGTCAACACGATTATGATCGCCATGGGCACTGTAAACAGAAAAAAGTACGAGGCTTCATTCCTCAGTATTTGTGTATGTTTCAGGTGCTATACCGCCAATAAAGAAACGGGAATAACTCTTAGATGTTTTACTTACCAATTCCAACAGACAGTCCAAGTACCATGAACGCTGTCATTTTCAGCATGTGTATCTCTTTATTTAAACTCGACACCGTATTTAGTTGTCTTAAGTGCCTAGATCTTCTTCGTTGATCCCAAGCTATTCGAGCCGTCAGGCAAGTCAGCGTTGCCTGTAAAATATTAAAGTTGATAAGCAGGAGTTGAAAAACAGAGGAAAGTTTATCAAAACAAACTTACCACTAGCACATAAGGGAAAATATAAAACATAGCAAACAAAGCAATCTGTAAATGTTGTTGTTGTGCCAGATACGCGTAGGATGAACCATATGGAAAGTATTGAAAAGATATGCCCAAAACGAGATAGTTCAAGTCATTGTAAATGTACGCTGTTAAAAACAAAGCATCCGAAAGTCAGATACTACTACAAATGTGCACAAATGTAACTCACCCGGTGCTGAACTAAACACTATTGAAAAGAACCAAACTAACACAAGGTGAAACACTACGGAGTGGACAGAGTGTGCTTTATATTTGAAGGGATACTTCACAGCTGCAAATCTTTGCATGCTCATGTACAGCAAATGGTAGGTGGTTACTGTGTACGCTGTGAAGTACACGATCCCTCCTATAGTCGCCTCGACACTTCCTCGTGATTTGGCTTCAATTTCGAACATTTCCAAGACCGTTGAATGCAGAAAAATTATCCCATACCTGACACTCACCAAAAGAACATCCAAACCTGGCAAAATAACGTAAAAAAGTTTAAGCAAACAGAAAGTCTTTGTTGATAAAAAGTCAGAAAACAAATTATCATTAACAACTAAGATCGGTTTATTGTGTTCTAGACCCGATTATTCGACAAAGTGCATTGTTTCATATGATCACAACAAATGTTCAACCAACCAACCAACCGTTGATAGCATCCGCCATAGCTAGTGAAGCCTTTATATAGTCTAGTTTCCTTCTATCATTTGGTTTTGTTGTCCAAACCGTCAGGATAACCAACAAGTTTGACATGGTCACAGAAACTCCAAGAAATGTGAGGCAAAACAACAGGAAAAAAGCCGATGTGAAACTGCAAATAGTTGCAATGAAAACATACAGATTTTAAAACTGGTGGTCGAACGATTTGTAAAGTGAAAAACAGTAATAATTGGTAAACTGCTTGGAACAAAAAAAATATACCTTTACCTGCAGTGTTGGCAATGGATCATAGGAGTTTTAAGGCAATTATTCGAGGCTGCCTGAGAACAGAAGGCGGGCAAAGCACAAAGCAGAGTAAAATTGTAAGTTGAATTGTCCATTGCTTAAACGTTTTTGAGTTCACTAACTGTACAACCAATACCTGAGTACCTACTAATTATGACTACACACGCAATAATTGTTTTCTTTTCTCATATAGTACTTCTAGTTTAACTTCATAAGACGAAGGCTTCAAACTCTTTTGTACTGACCTGTATCACACTCATCTAGTAAAGGTGATATTGGCTTGTAAGCAAGAAAATATCTAGAATTAGCTCACACACAACCTCACTTTGGCTTATATCTTGCTGAAAAACAATCGCATCCGTTTTTATTACAAACCGCACATATTAAAAAGCAGCTGCACTGCCCAGATAAGATTGGTAAATAAAAATCAAATTTTCTCGGGAAGAAATAGGACAATAGCAGTTACTTGTAATGTTCAACCTTTGTTTGGGAACAATAAGAAACGCAGAATTCATAATGGTTGTGGAATATTTGGCAATCCAAGCACAACAGTTGGTTTACCAACAAATAACAACAAGCAGAAAAAAATACATGGAAAATTCGTTGGATGGCCAGTTGAAAAGTGTCAAAGTGGGTTAGTTTTTTTGGAAAGTTTTAGAAGTAAAATTTGATCGAATATTATGACTTGGTGTTGTAGCTTCATGATCACAAACTTATCGATTTCTGTGCTTAATCGCCAAACATCGCTGAACAGCTGCGCATTTTTTATTAAAAAACGCGGAATTTAATGAAATTTCCAGTCCAAAATATAACGAAAATTTGAGCTAAACGCGAAATATACGCAACGCACGCGGCGAGAAAGAAAAAAGGTGTAAAGCCACTTTCTATGTGAACAAGTATAAATCAAAGACAATACCAGGAGACAAAGAAAACAAGAGTCGTTTCTCGTTTGCCAATCGTTTTGTAACGCAAAGTTAGAGGAAACATCACCCGACTATCTACATGAAAACCTTTTCCGCCAGTCGTTCACTCGTTCTTGGCATTTAAAAAAAAACAATTTACAAAAATTAGTTCTAACTACAATAAAATTGTTTCTACGTCTCTCCCAGTCAGCTTTAATTGCTGCACCTGGTATGATTTTTAAAATGTACGCAACAACATGATAATACCCAGGACTAGCACATTTTCTATATTTTTGCGAAGATATCGAAAATAGCCATGTTTTCCTGCAACATATGTATAATAGATCGACACACTGAAACAAGAAAATTTGTCTAAAAAGTCCAATAGACGAAGTGTTGTAACAAAGTTCAATGGTTAACCGTTATCATGTTTGAGCTTGAAACTTTTTTTGTGTTTATTTTGTTCCAGTATTTCTTCAGGTTGTTTTGGAATGAGTGATCATATGCGCTGTAGACCACCACGTTTATCAATCTAGAAAAGCCAACCACAACAAAAGACTTTAAAAAATAGCAAGCTGTAGCGAAGCACTTTATACTTTACACTTACCCAGTGGAAACTGAAAAACTGTAACAAACAAAATACGACGATGACAGAAATTCACAAGGTACCAAACCCATAGCTGTCAACATGTTTAGAATCACCACGGGCACTACAAACACAAAAATCGGAAATTTCTTTCAGGGCTTAGTTGGAACTACAGAGCCAATAGGAAAACAAAAAATGGACATTTTTACTTACCTGTTCCCACAGACATTCCAAGTACTATAATCGCCGTCATTTTCACCAAATGTATTTCTTTATTCATACTGGACACCGTATGAAGTTGTCTTAGGTGCCTCGACTTCTTGCGTTGATTCCAAGCTATTCGGGCCGTTATGCAGGTCAGTATTGTCTACAAAGTATTTGAGCCAATAACCTGTAGTTTTAGTCAAATACATGGAGGAAATAATATTGGAAAAAACGTACCACCAACACATAGGGTATAAAGTAAAACGTGATAAACACTGAAAACTGCAGTCGTCTTGACTGTGCAAGATCTGTGTATAACGAGCCATGTGGAAAGTATTGAAAGCCAAACCCCAAAACATGAAGTTTTAAGCCTTTGTAAATGTAAGCTGTAAAAGACAAAGCAGGCTATAAAGCTCTCAAGCCACCATTACAAATATGCATAAACTTAACTCACCCGGCGCTGAACCACAAAATATTGAAAAGCACCAAACTACAATCAGGTGAAACATTACGGAGTGGACAGAGTGTGCTTTATATTTGAAGGGATACTTCACAGCTGCAAATCTTTGCATGCTCATGTATAGTAGGTGGAAAGTGGTTAATGTATAGCTTGTAAAGTACACGATCCCTCCTATAGTTGCCTCGACACTTCCATGTGATTTGGCTTCGATTTCAACCATTTGCGAGACAGATGAATGCAAAAAAATTACCCCGTACCTGACAACCACAAACAGCACATCCAAACCTGGCAATACAACACAAAATATGAACCAAGTGTAAAGTCACGCTGAATATACGTGCCAGCACTACACCATCGTTCTTTGACAAAGTGATTGTTTCACAAAATCTCTACAAATATTTAACCAACCAACCGTTGATAGCATCTGCCACAGCTAGTGAAGCCTTTACATAGTCCAGTTTTCTTCTATCATTTGGTTTTGTTGTCCAAACCGTTAGGATAACCAACAAGTTTGACATGGTCACAGAAACTCCAAGAAATGTGAGACAACAACAGGAAAAAAGCCGATGTGAAACTATAAATAAAAACAGTTCTAAACATAAATTAAAGCATGTGCTGGAATAAAGTTACCTGCAGTGTTGGCAGTGGATCATTGGAGTTTCAAGGCAATAGTTTGAAGCTGCTGGAGAACAGAAGGCGGGCAAAGCACAAAGCAGAGTAAAATTCACAGTCAAATTGTCCATAGCTTACAAGTTTTATTTACACACAAATAAGACCTGTGTACCTCCTGCCACACAAAACTGAATGTTTGGAAAATATAAAGGTCAAAAAAGTTGCCAACCATATATAAGCGGCGGTATTTCGATGAAGGTTTTATGAGACAATGGCAAGTAGACCAGGTGTTCTTTACGCTTTGTTTGGGAACAATAAGAGATAAATAATTTATAATGAATGCCAAATATATTGTATTCCAATACCACTGGTTTACCCCAAAATAAAACATGAAAAGGTTGACAACAGTTATGAAAACGTTTATTGGTTATCAAAAACGTCCAAAAAGGTCGTCTTTTTTTGCACATTGCAAAACCTTCATTAATTTTTGGATGGCTCAGCGAAATTCTCTAAAAATGGTTTGGCAGTTGGCACACCTTGTGATAAAGGCCAGCAACTGAACAAAGAATAAAGTGTTCCTTTTTAATTAAGGTTGTGAAGCTTTTTTTCTTAGTTCATGTTGTTGTATCTAACACAAAGCACAAACAAAAACACATATGTACACCAAAAACCTATTGGCCCGCAATTTTTTTCCATTTTAAACACCTAGTTTCTTCGATTGTTACAGGACGATCGATAAGTACGTGTTGTACAAAACCACATTATTAACTTGTTAGAAATCTTCACAGTATTTTGACAACAGCTTAATGACTTCACTAAAGAGGTACCAGCCGCACGCACATACAAATCATAACTGGACAAAAAAAAGCAGTGTTTCATGCCGGAACGGAACGAAATACCGCTATTTTTGGGTCCGGTATTTCGGTCTTGACATATAACCCGGAAGAGTTGCTTGAAATTTCGTGTTTGATACCTAACATTATCCTTGTGTTTATTTCATCCCAAATGCTCCGATAATGTTTGTCTGGAGGCATCTGTTTGATCATTGATGTTAAATGCAATGTGACGTAACAACCTCCAAACAACAACCTTTTCGTGTTGTTACTTGCTTACTTTGTTCGGTTGAGAGCTTGTTTACATTGCAGTTAATTAGATTTGACAAGAAACACAGACCGAAATACCGAAAAAATACCGTTATAATTTTGTTTCGGTCAGACCGGAACGAAATAAAAATATCGGTACCGGAACGAAATACCGAAATAAATAAATTGCCCCGACCGAATAACGTTATTTCTTTTCGTTCCGGTATGAAACACTGAAAAAAAGCCAGGCACAAAAGGTGTTGTGACAAAAGTCAATGGTTAACCGTTGTTATATTTAAACTTAGAAGTTTCTTTCTGTAAATTTTGTCCCAGTATTTCTTCAGTTTGTTTTGGAACACGTGATCATAAGCGCTGTAGACCACCACATTCGCCAAGCTTCAAACAACAAGAAAACAAAACCAATGACGTTACCATAGCACTTTTTGTATTCAGTTCACACTTACCCAGTGGAAATTGAAAGACTGTAACAGATGAAATACAAAGATGAAAAAAATTCACAAGGTATCAAACCCATGGCGGTCAACATGATTAGAACCACAATGGGCACTGTAAACAGAAAAACAAGAGTAGAGACCTTCATCCCTCAATATTTGTGTATGTTTAAGGTGCTCAACCTTCAAAAAATGGGAATAACTCTTAGATGTTTTACTTACCAATTCCAACCGACAGTCCAAGTACCATGAACGCTGTCATTTTCAACATGTGTATCTCTTTATTTAAACTCGACACCGTATTTAGTTGTCTTAAGTGCCTGGACCTTCTGCGTTAAACCCAAGCTATTCGAGCCGTCAGGCAAGTCAACGTTACCTGCAAAATATTAAAGTTGATAGCCAGGAGTTGAAATACAGAGGAAAATTTATCAAAACAAACTTACCACTAGCACATAAGGGAAAATATAAAACACAGAAAAAACGGTAATCTCTAAGGGTTCCGGTTGTGCAAGATCCGCGTAAAACGAACCATGTGGAAAGTATTGAAAAGATATGCCCAGAACGACATAGTTAAAGTTCTTGTAAATGTACGCTGTTAAAAACAAAGCATCCGAAAGTCAGATACTACTACAAATGTGCACAAATTCAACTCACCCGGTGCTGAACTAAACATTATTGAAAAGAACCAGACTAACATAAGATGGAACATTACGGAATGGACAGAGTGTGCTTTATATTTGAAGGGATACTTCACAGCTGCAAATCTTTGCATGCTCATGTACAGCAAATGGTAGGTGGTTACTGTGTACGCTGTGAAGTACACGATCCCTCCTATAGTTGCCTCGACACTTCCTCGTGATTTGGCTTCGATTTCAACCATTTCCAAGACCGTCGAATGCAAAAAAATTACCCCATACCTGACACTCACCAAAAGGACATCTAAACCTGCCAAAATAATGCAAACAATTAACTAAACAGCAAGTCTTTGTTCACAAAAAAATCTCAAAACAAATTTATAAAGGTCGGGTAATTGCGTCCTAGACCCGGTCATTTGACAAAGTGACTTTCACAGCAACAGATCACAACAAATGTTTAACCAACCAACCGTTAGCAGCATCCGCCACAGCTAGTGAAGCCTTTATATAGTCTAGTTTTCTTCTATCATTTGGTTTTGTTGTCCAAACCGTCAGGATAACCAACAAGTTTGAAATGGTCACAGAAACTCCAAGAAATGTGAGGCAAAACAACAGGAAAAAAGCCGATGTGAAACTAAATATAGTTACAATAAACAACAAACAGATTTTGTTCGGTGAAAAACAGTAATTGTAAAACTGCTTGGAACAAAAAAGATGTACCTTTACCTGCAGTGTTGGCAGTGGATCATTGGAGTTTCAAGGCAATTGTTCGAGGCTCCCTGAGAACAGAAGGCGGGCAAAGCACAAAGCAGAGTAAAATTGTCAGTTGAATTGTCCATTGCTCAAACGTTTATGGGTTTATACTAACTGTACAGCAAATACTTGAGTACTTAATGGTTAGGGCTACACGCATTAAACGTTTCATTTTCTTATAGTACTTCTAGTTTATTAAACCGGAGCTTATGACATAGATTTCAAACTTTTTTTATCCTGACCTGTGCCACACTCATCTAGTAAAGTTGACTTTGACCTGTAAGCAGCTAGAATATCTATAATTAGTTCACCTAAATTAGTTCACCTAATTATAGCTTACATCTTGCTAAAAAATCACATCCGTTATTTTTATCCAACCCAACCCGTTTAAAAGCAGCTGGACTGCCCAGATAAGATTGGTAAATAAAAATTCAAATGTTCTACGAAAGAAATGGGACAATAGCAGGTACTTAATCTTCTCCCCATTGTTTGGGAACAATAGGAAACAGAGAATTAATAATGGATGCCGAATATTAGGAGTAGCAAGCATAACGATTGGTCTACCAATAAATAACGAATAATAAGTTAAAAACATAATTAAATACATGAAACAGTTGTTTTTTTGGAAAGTTTTATGAGTAATATTTGATCAAATATTTTGATTTGGTGTTACTGCTTCATAATCACAAACTCATCGATTTCTGTGCTTGATCGACAAACATCGCTGAACAGCTGCACATTTTTCACAGAAAAACACGGAATGTAAGGAAATTTCCAGTCAAAAATATGCAGAAAATGTAAGCTAACTCGAAATATACTTAGCGCATGCTGTAAGGAACAGGGGTTTAGAGCCACATTCAATAATACATAAATCCGGCTTTATCAGCGTCCTTGCTATTTTCATAACTTTCAGTGCTGTTTTTTCAAAGTCAACTTGACGAAACGTTGCACAGAAATAACGATATTCAGCAACTGATTGTTAAACCCTCAGTATTCACCACAAAAAAGCGCCCTTACACATCAGGTAACATTAGCTCCCTTTAATGTTTTATTAGAAGTCATCTACCATGCCTTTGTATCGGTATTACGAATTACAGACAGGACTGGCATGTCCGAAAACACCCAGTTTTGACACGATATATTTTTAAAATTAGCACCCTCAATGGCCCTGGGATCATCAATCAATACAGTTTTTATACCAACTTTTTTAGTCGAACACCTGAAGCAGTGTTAAAATAATCTATGGTCTAACATTTGGGTGCGGCGCAATCGGCTAAAAACTGTACTTAAACAGAATGAAACTTTAATGAGAATAGAACGACGACTATGATATCAACGACAACGAAATGAGAAATCGCAACAAAAGGAAAAAGAACGAACAAACAGCGGAATCGGAATTCCATTCACTCGCATAAAATCTATTATGCAAACAAGACAAAATTGGAAAAATGATTATTATTGTGGGGCATAAATAAAAACAAAAAATTACTGGTCAAATTGGCGCTAATAAAATGTGGTACAATCTATTCCAAAAAAATTTGGCTTTGGGATTTGATTGCTCACTGTAGAAACAACTACAGTGTAAAATTTGGCCTAGGTAGCTTTACAGTATGAATCGCTGAGCTTAATTACTTCATTTTGCAAGGTGGTTTTGAGCCAATTATAATAATGATCATGACTAAGATTTGGCACAAACTCTTGATGTAAAACGTCAAAACACATGAATTGTACAGAAATGTACACCAGGGTTGCCATGTTTAAGAAGGACACGTTTGTGAAATTTATGCACAAGTGAAGGAATCGCACAGTTATGGATTTACTGTACATTGACTGACTATTTTTACTGCATTTTATTCTCTAGCAATAGACTTTAGGTTGGTATCCAAATGAGCAAACACACAACAGTGGAAAAGGTCTTGTAAAAATAACTAGGACTAAGAATGGTAAAAAAACGATAAATTTTTGTAACATTTCAGGACTGTAAAAATTTAAGCAGGACATTTCGGCCATTTTAGGTGTCCTATGCTCTGAAAATTCCGAACGAATACTAAAAAAGTGGCAACCCTAATGTACACAAACGTACACATATATTGCACAAACCGTGACAGGTCCGAGAAAAGCGAATTCAAGATGCGACTTCAAAAAAGGTATCGGCGGCGAAAAAGTTTGCTTCTGTAGAAATGACTACACTGAACACACTATATTACCCTTAACCGCGTGCAAAATGCGCACATTAGATAACACCTGAATCTACACTACACCAAGCTTATATTGTTTTACACCGGAAAAAATCGATGACGGAAAAAAGGACATTATTAGTAACATTTCGAAAACAACAAACAGCTCTTGTAAAAAAAACCGAGAAAAAGATTTACGTAAAAAGTAAGGGCGAAACACCCCTAAAAAATTAATTTTGTGTTTTCTGTAAAAAGGTTATGCAATGTACTCCCGCGACGCGGGAGCCAATGTGTACATAGGTCTTTGCTTTAACTAAGCTGGCCTCTCTAGTAGGCAAGCCTGGTGGCTGGTTAACCTCACATACAGTGATCCCGAAGGTTGTGTGTGCGTTACACTGAAATGCAACAACACTTGAAAAACAACTGCCAAATGCGGATACAGCAAATAGCGTGAAATGTTAGAAGTAGACGCACAAACCACAAAAGCGGGAGACAAAAAACGAAAACAAACAGTGAGCGATAAGTTACGGGCGACCGCAGAAAAATATAAATTATCAATGAAATAATAACAAAAGTTTCTTTGCTGTGTCATAGTAAGTAAGCATTCGCCACCTTGCTGTGGAAAACTGATGCTGTGCTTGAAAAGACATGAACATAGTGACAACTTCAAAACTACTACAAAATCATTCGATAAAACACTGAAGCATACAAACAAGGTCATTCCAGCGAATATTTTTTCAACCGACCCAGAAATGTTCAGCCCAGCCCCAGCAGTAACGTCATCATTGTCGCTTACCTCACACAACACTCGACGCAACTCACGCCACGACAGGAACCATACGCAACTTGGGGCTTTACAGCATAACCCAACGAGATGAGAGAGTCACTACGCGCATGTCTCGGCCACCTTGACTTGCGCCTTGATCACGAGCGTGTTGTCCTTCACGAAACCCTGACTGTCAATCATGCGCAGTGGAAAGAAGTCGATGTAGCCGTATCCCTTCTGATTGCGTTCGGAGGTGGGGCGCTGAAATGCCATCAGATTGGTTCGCGCCTCCAGGTTCTCTGTCACGTGACTTCGCGCGGAGGGAAGTTCGCGCTGGAAAAGTGGAAATTCCGCATTAAGTGTTGCGGTTTTCTTACATATTTGGGTAAATACGTGTCGCTGAGTCCAGCAATCCAGCGTGGTATGAGGCTGACTGCTGGAGTGTAACGGAATCATTCGGAAAGAGAAGTTGCCTAGAATGGTTTTTTTTACAGGGCGTGTGGTACAAAAGGCTAGCCTGGAGGGAGGTAGAACAAATTATAGACCATTAAAAAGGATACCTGTAAACTCAGGATACTCTGTGGCCAATTTTTTTCGTTAAGCATTAATTCCCTAACACAATGCTTCGCAACCAGTGTGCCGCAGAACACTGATGTGTAACTGTAACCTAACAACTTTTCGACTGTGACCTAGAAGTTGAGAACTTCGAAATGCTTTTTTCGATATCGAGCCTTACAGCGACTGTGCCTATTAAAACAAGCACAAATATCTCCTTGAATTATCAAGCGTTTTTGAGTTCCCTATATTATTCCTTACATTTTAGGTTGAGGTACGCCGCCGAAAAAAAGTGTGACGTAAGTGAAAAAAGGTTACAAACCACTGGCCTGATTTACGATTACAATCATACCTTAATAGTTTTCTTACCTGGTTTAGCACTGTAAGGGTGATGGAGCCGGAGAAGGGCCAGGTCAGGAGGTCGTCGTGCTCCCCCTTCATGATGTGGATGAAGAGTGAGAGGTGCGATCCCTGGGCATCTTCCACACCGTCCAGGTTCACCCGCATGCACATCCGGTAACCCTGCGGGCTCGTGTAGAAGCCGGGACTGTAAGAATGAAACACAGATGGCTTGGGATTGCGTAGAGATTAAGGATTAATAAAAGCTAGGCTAACTCGACAACTTGCCATATACGGCCCCTGCAATCTGAAACAACTTTGACGGACTGTAAAACTATAAAATGGTGGCGAATAAACATTTACCAATAGTTTACTTATTTTCCAGGCATGAGAGGTGAATAGGTTTTGGGGCCTAACATATTTTCTGTACCTGTTAAGTTTTTCAGAGGGGAAATGCTTATTTGGACAGGTACCATCGGTAAAGGTAAAACAATTGACTATTCATAACAGAGTGAATAAACCATTTACAGCAGACTATCATAAATATTAATAACTGCCATCATAAGCAATATTACGCTTTCAAAATTCCCTGATTTAACGACGCACTTTCAGTGACCTTTCCGAAACGACCAAATCCAAACAACAGACAACACATTGTTTTTTTACTACAGTACAGCGCAATATGACCTCTGCGTCAAATCAATATAGGTGTGTCCATAGTTCCACGCTTTTCACAACTAAATACAGGATATTTTCTGGTGCCCCACACGTCACTAACAAGCAGGTCAAGTCAATAGGACAGCGCAGTTCAGACAACAACAACACAGGGCATTTGGTCGTGCGTGTCACAGGCCACAGGTTTTGTCACGAAAAAAACCTGACAAAGCGGCGTGCCGCACATTAGCCCGGACTGGCCGCAGCCAACAAGGGAGAAAATCAACTTTCGATGCTCGGGCAGCTAATTTTTACTCAGATCGTGTGGTTAGGATGTGCCGCCGGCGAGAAATGTGCGTGACGACAACGTGGCCGAGTTCGAATTTTGCGTCGCGAGGCTTTTTTTCGTGGCAATTAAGGTTTACACACGTTTGTGTTGTCGATCAAATTGCACAGAANGTTGTTGATTATACAATGTAAATGTTGGAATGTTTAGCAACTCTTGTAAACAAAACCTTATCATTAGGTGGTTTAAATTTAAGTTCGGAAACGCCGATGGAAGAGTTTAAGAGTTGTCTGTAACTTTTCTGTGTCAGAGCAAAATATACTCACATTAAACAATAGCTGATGTTACATACATCTGTCCTTTTGAGCTAAGTCCGCAAAACCTACCGTGTTTTTAAAAAACAAATAAGAGGCCAAACAGAAACAGGATATAACCACAAATAGAAGATAACTTCCTCAAAGTACAATACCATCATACTTTTTAGACTATTCTGACTTAACTCAAAGATATTTATCGAGTTAAATCGATGGTTGGTACTCGAATATTTAAAACAGCTTTGTGTCTCCACTTTACCTTTGTTTTTTACTTTGAAAAAGGGATAGCAATAAGCAAACACTGTCGTGCGGCCGAGGCGCTGTTTTGACAAGTTAGATAACGGACCACAAAGCTCTCAATGTTACATATGCGCTGGTGATGTAACCTAGTTCGTCATGTGATTTTCTTCACGTAGAAGATATGTACTACCAGTTGCGGTATATGATCAGTTGCCTTTGCACGTAGATGACCGCGGAATTTACGTGACAATGCACATTTAGGAGACTGCTGTTAACAAAAACCCCCTCCTGCCACACGATATGACAGATCGCGACATCCTGTTGCCGCACGATTGGTCACCGGTCATAAGGTCAATTAAAGACAACGCTTTTATCAATTTTATTGGCAGTGGTTCTTACACTTTTTTTTACATCGACCAGTTAAACCAATATTCAAAGTCTAGTCCAACCTCCGGAAATGTAGGTTCGAAGAGAGTATGTTTGTATCAGTTTATAGGGAAAAAACTAAGCTCGATTGATAAACTTTTCGGACACTAATATTCAGTACAGAATCCCCCCCTGCAAACGCAAAATCCCCCCTCCCCCTAGTGACGAGTTCCTCCCAGTTGAGAACCACTGCGCTATGGCACCCAAGTGTCAGTTTGTGTCTGACGCATCATGGAAACATTATACGGCTTTCAACAATTCGCATAATACCCTGACGAAAATGGTCTGAAACCTGAAATGTTTTGAGAATCGACACGTTAACATGACGCCAAGAAGCAGAAAATTCGGAGAAAAATAGAAAGCTTTTGCGTGCGCAACTGCGTCATCGGCGTAACGACGTGCGAATATCAGTAAATCGATTTCAAAGGCAAAATCTCCTGGGGAAACTTATGGTATTCCTGTGCCCTTGTTGTTAAGTTGCAAGGCATTTCCCCAGACTATGATCGTAACGAGGACAACCATAAGCCTATTTTACAGACACGACTGGTATTTTTTCATGAGAATTTAATTCAATTTACAATAAGACGAAATGATAGTTTG